>ML790932.1:58134-74422 GCA_009831015.1 Picea engelmannii
CCCACCATTTCTGGCAAGTACCTCTTTATTTTTACGCAAGCTTGAGGAGGATAACATATGCTTGTTGATATAAGCTTATCCTTCAGATAAGTCCTTCGGAGTATGTTTAACAAACCCTAAGAAGGAGTGGTTCGGTCCCATTACGGGTCTGTCGATGTTTGTTTAACGAGTCCAAAGATAGAAAACTCGGAGGTTTTTCATGATTATAGAGTTTGGAAAAACACTTAAAAGAGAACTCTCTCAGTTCCTTTTTCGTAAAATAGTCTAGACGAGACCGAAAAAGAGATAAATTATCACTGACCAGATGCTTTCTTCAAATACTTTATCGAGCGTGAAAATAGCAAGGTCGCTCGGCTATCTTTTCATGCTTAGAGAGTCTGAAAAGAGCTTAAAGAGGACTCCAGGGGGGTTCCTTTTTCATATAACCTTGTTGAGCCCGAAAAAGTGATAAAAGTACGCTCGATCGCGTTCTCATGTATTTTCGAGCGTGAGAACGGACAAAGACCACGCTCGAGGTTTTATACAAAAACCATAAAAAACAATCAAAACACGCGATGACAAAGAAAAATATGTCTGCATCCTGTATATGACCATCAAAGTTGTTATGCCTGCAAAAGTTACACTCAAAAGGGCATTAGGGATTAGGGTTTAATAAATAAATAATTATTAAAAAACCAAATAACATGGTAAAAGTAAATATAAAGGAATAAAACTCTTTTTTACCATATCATTTTCAATTTTCCTCTATTTGAGCTCAAAAACCCCTCTTTTACCCTCGAAGTTCGGCGTCATATTGCGGGAGTTACGAGCGTCCATTCGTCAAGCCATCAACAACAGTGAGGTAGGCTCTTTGTCCTCTACTCTTTCATGGTTTAATTTTGCATTTTTATTGGTTAAAAATTCATTTTTGAGTTTATTTTATGAGCCCTACTTGCGCTCAACCATTCTCGCAGGTGGGCTACACTGGACCTACGAGAATGGGTGATTCTCGCAGGTGAGCCCACAGCAGCCTGCGAGGTTCTCGCACTGTGCCCAAAGGGCACCTGCGAGAACCGCAAAGCACAAAAGTTTTTTAAGATTTTGCCCAATAAAAAGGAACCAATTCATGAATAGAGTTGCTAATCTTCTTTTTGTGCTTCTTATGCAGGTAATTGGCCATCAAAATGGTTCTTGAATGGCGTGAAAGGGATCACGAAGAAGACAATGCTATTGTCGTAAATCATTCACCCACTATTGTTGCTTTAAGAAACTATGGCCTTCTGAAGTACTTTTGTATCCCGGGCATGAGGGCCCAAGTCAGGTTATTAGAGTACCTTGTGCGTATGTGGGATCCCGATCAGTAGGTATTTCATGCGGGGGTCCACACATTATCCTTAGATATTGAGGACATTTACTTCTTGACTGGACTATCATGACGGGGGTACCATGTGAGCCTGATTGGTGGCAGAGGTGGTGGGCTGCCCATGAGTGAGTATTGTCATTTACACTGTGTTCCCGAGGCAGAGAGGAAGAAAGGGAAAGTAGCTATTTGGGGGGTACGGGTTTTGACCCTCCGTACTATCCTATTCACCATAGCTCGGATGGATGGGATTTCTTCTCGTCACATGGTGTTACAGAGTTACTTCCAGTATGCCATAGAATGTATTGAACCTTGGGTTTTCAACTGGGCAGATGCAGTGCTTCAAAGTATGAAAAAACAGTTGACCAAATGCAGACGAGGCGACCTGAAGCAATTCGGGTACAGATATTTGTTAGTGTCCTTCTTCCTTGAGAGGGTTCCATTACTGAGACTGCAGGTTGAGTGGAATTTACCGGCTCCCAGGGACCCAAGAATTTTGAGATGGTGTCGGCTCATCGCCCGGCACGTAGCTAGACCAATCATCAAGTATGATGATACCTTCTTCGATTGGCTTCAACCACAGATGTTGATGGTTTATGACTATGCTTATGTCGGATTGGATTTCTGAGGAGATCCGGACATAGTACTGTCAGAGGATGCTCAGTGGGGGGAACTTGGTAAGAAGTACACACATTTTTTTCCTTTTTAAATGTTTTTGTGAATTTTTCATATTCAAATGTTTTTGTTTTATATGTTCATCCAAAGACTAAATACAAAATCGTTGTTGATGACATAGATGTTGGACCTTACAGACCTCCTGGTACTTCTCCCATTCAACGGCGAGGAGAGGTGGCTCCAGTGCCACAATATGTTGAGGATTATCAAGTAGTGTAACAAAACCTAGAGGGCTTGACCGCAGATATTCCAGACATGCCTCTTGAAGAGGTTCCACGACGCGATCAACGTCATACAGTAGGAGTGTCAGGGTCCATGAGTCGACTGCTCCGTAGAGTTTATCGGGTAGTCGTGTGTTACTGTGAACGTCATCCATGACATCACTTTGTAGAAGCTATGAGCTTCAGATTTTGACATTTTGGTCTTCGGACAAACTTTTTGTAAAAATCTCTTTTGATCATTATATATATACAGACGGCTTCTACCGGTTTATCATGTGTTGTGTGAAAATTGATGTGATTGATTTATAAATGATCCAAATGTCTGTCTAATACATAGTTATCCAATACATCTGTTAATGTATTTAGACATCTAGGAATATGTTGATATTCAATGTAATCAAAGTAACGTTCCAAGAGGCAAATTCGCAAGTACACCCGTAACAAAGTAGGACTTCGAATAGTGTATACATTACTTAATTGTAGTACTACCAGCTGTGAATCGAGCCGCACAATCAAATGACGGATTCCAAGTGAGATAGCATCAACCAATAATTCAATAATGATGCTATACTCTGCAATGTTGTTGGTTGCACGACCGAGACACACACCTCGTAAGGAGACAAGTTCGTTTGTAGGGGCGTAAATTGCCCATGCAGTAGAAGCAAGGTTCTGAGTACTATGGCTAGCGCCATCAGTGAAGACAATATTGGGTGGTGAAGACTCCGACATCTGGAAATCAAACACAACGTCACATAAGGGTAGAGACTGGATAACAACAAAAACAAGATATAGTAACACAAAAGAAGTATGATACAATAAAAATACAAGTACTCGTGCACAAACAATTTTATGCATAGTACTTCTTCAAGTACAACCCATTCCTGGGTTCACTCAAAGTGATACCATCGTAATCTACTAACTCATAAGCTCATTTTTCCAAAACTCGTCGAATGATATAAGGACCTCGCCACATGGCTTCGAATTTTCCAGCCCCTAGCATATCTCGATCTTGATCATAGAGGAGAACGAGATCTCCTTCCGAGAAAATGTGAGGCTTGACATGTTTGTCGTATTGGGCCTTGACAGGTTTCTTCTGAGCTTCTATAACTAGGGTAGCATCGCGTCGAGTTTTCTCTAATCGCATAAGATACAATAGACGTTCTTCCTCAGCAGAAGTGTTTGGTAGGAGTTTAACAGCTAGTTTCAAAGAGGGTATCTCACATTCAATTGGGAGGATAGCTTCCAAACCATAGACTAACCGGAAAGGTGTAAACCCAGTAGCAGACTTGACGAATGTCCGGTAAGCCCACAATGCCAAAAACAACATTGTGTGCCAACTTGTCTTATGAATCCCTATCATTCGTCGGAGCATAGTTATGAGAAATTTGTTAATCGCTTCGACTTGGTCGTTGGCTTGCGAGTAATAGGGCGTTGAGTTATCATGGCGAAGACCCAACTTTTCAGTAAGTTCAGACATCATGAAGTTTCTGAAGTGGCTACCGTGATCAGTGACGATAGCTTGGGGAACACCAAAACGAACTATGACGTGATTAAAAATGAATAATGTTGAAGTCTTTCCAGTGTTATCAAATGTCGGCATCGCCTCGGCCCATTTCGTAAAGTAATCAACGGATACAATAATGTAACGATGCCCCCCGACCGAGTGAGGGTGACATGTCATGAAATCGATGCCCCATTTCGCAAAGGGACCAACTAATACCACAGGGTGAAGAGGAGCGGGATGTGACCGTATCTTCTGATTATAGGTATGGCAAGCATGGCATTTCTGAGCAACGATTATGCAGTCGTTAAATAAAGAAGGCCAAAAATACCCTGCTCGTAGGATCTTTTGGGCGGTAGCATACCCAGACATATGACCACCACATGCTCCGGAATGGCAGTCATTCAGAGCTTTCTCGGCTTCGTCGAACGTTAGGCAACGTCGAAAAACAGAGTCAATCCCCCGACGATAAAGAGTATCCCCGAGGATAATATATTGACGGGCCTGATAGCGTATGCGACGTCGGTTAGTACTAGACAAAGTTGGTTGGAAAGTCTGGGTTTGGAGATATATAATGATATCCCCATACCAAAGATCATTAGTGCTAATAAGGAAAAGAGATTCACCGGGTAATGAATCCGGGGCTACATTTTCCATTTCAGAATGGGGAAAATCGCATATCAACTCAGCAAAAACTAAGGACTTCTTGGACTTGGCGCGTTCGAATTCCAAGTCAAACTTCTGGAGTATCTCAATCCATTTGGATTATTTTCCCCCTAGCAATTGATGGGTAAGAATGTGTTGCATAGGGTTGCAGTGAGAAATCACTGTAGTCTTGCGTGAGAGGATATAGTGCCGGAAGCGTTGGACGGCTTGAACAACAGCCAAGGCTAGTTTTTCGACATGTAAATACTTAATTTCAGTAGGCGTTAGATTTTGACTCAAGTAGTAAATAACATGTTCGTCGTTAGCATCATATTCTTGGATGAGAACCATACCAATGGTGTAATCCGAGGCAGCAAGGTAGAGGAAATAATCGCGACTGTAATCGGGGGGAAAAAGAAGTGGAGCACGTGTCAGGGACAATTTCAAAGATTCGAAAGCATTGTTGTCAATGGTATCCCAGACGAACTCTGAATCCTTTTTTAATAGCCGCGTAAATCCATGAGTGATCTCAGCATAATTCAGGATACAACGACGAAGAAAGTTTGATTTCCCCTGCAAACTTTGCAACTGGCAAAGTGTAGAAGGAGGAGGGAGATTAAGGATCGCCTCAACCTTTAAAGGATCCACCCGGATCCCTTGACGTGAAACGATAAAACTGAGAAGGCGACCATATTCCACGCAGAAAACACACTTATGAGGATTTAAATGTATACGGTAGAACCAACAACGAACGAAAATGGCTCGGAGGTGAGTTGGGTGATCGACTCGGCGCATTGAGTGAGCGGGTAAATCATCCAAATAGGGTTGAACGATGTGCTTGATATCATGGAAAGCATAAGACATATCACGTTGAAAAGTTGTGCCAACGTTCTTGAGACCGAAAGGAAGTTTCTGATAAGCAAAAGTACCCCAAGGACAAATAAAAGCAGTCTTATGTTGATCCGCAGGAACAATGTTGATTTGATTATACCCGGAGAAACCATCCATGAAAGAGAAGATTTCACTTCCGACGCAATCATCGACAATCTGATCGACGAAGGGGGTAGGAAAGTTGTCTTTGGGACAAGCTTTGTCGATATCCCTATAATCAACGCATACACGAATGGTGCCTTGTTTCTTGTCAATCAGGACAAGATTGGAAACCCAGTCTGTGAGAGCCACCGGATAAATAAAGACGGCTTTAAGAAGTTTCTTGACTTCGAGCTTGATAGCAGCCGCTTTACGTGGGTGAACTGGATGAAGGCGTTGTCGGACGGGTTTAGTGTCGGGGTATGTCTTTATCTCATGTATCACAATCATAGGGTCGATACCCGACATTTCTTCGTAACTCCATGCGAAGATATCACAAAACTCTTTGAAAAGGGACGTGTAGGTGACGACTTCATCAGAAGAACACGAAGCTCCGATATGGACATTTTCGACAATCCCAGGTTTGATGGATATGTCAAGGGGAATAGTGGGTGAGATATTCTTAAGTTCCCTTCTGAAAACACATCGTGTGTAGACTCGGGAACGGTCGAGATGACGACAACGGTCGACGGGGTCGAAATCCGTTGGTAGTTCTCAAGGGTATGTTCCTCCAGAAAGAGGATGGAACAATGATGCCCATCGTCCCAAGGGGTGTCCTCCATGACGGACATGATCATCTCGTCAGTGGGAAAAATAACACGAAAAGGATCGGGATACAACTCACCAAGAGAGGGGGTAGAAGGTGTTGCCGATTGAATGGCCTAATAGGCAGATTCGACCGGACTTAATGACATTGCGTCGTCGTAATGAAGATGATCTCCAGGGTCAGGTACTATCCAAGGGTCGTGAGACGCAGGAAGTTTGTGAGGTAAGGTGGATATCATGTTGATGGAAGAAACAGACGAGCGTGGAACATCGGGCGGTGGAATGGGGAAAGTACCCATTAACGAAGAGTCCTTGAGAAGGCCTACACCAACATTCTCGTAACCCGGTGGGGTTTTAGCGATAAACGGTACATTGCCAGTACGGGTATCGGAATTGAGTCACCAATTTTGTTATCGGACTAATCAGTAGATGTAGACACTAACAGATCTCCCTAGATCCACCTGGATCTAGAACAAAACAGGACAGGACATGACTCTTTCCCTAAGTTTTGACCATTGAATTAGCTAGTAGGAAGGAACAAGTAACATACCTTAATATCACTTCCTAGGGTCTTTGTTGCTCCCGCTTCGCTCCGATGCTCTCGTGAGGTCAAGATTAAGACAACACAAACCAACCAAAGTGAAGATAGCTAAATATATTCAACTGTCAACTTATGTGTATGATCAAGGAATTACACAATAAAGTGAGAATAGATTTATGGGAAAGGGACATGCCACTATATCATATTAATTGAAAGTAAAGATTACGACCTGATCGCCTTGATGTCGCAAGCTTCCTTTTGATGGCTCTTGGCTCCAACACACACACTTGCTCAATCCTTGCATGAAGAAGATCAAAACCTCTTGATAGACTTGCTAAGGTCTTCAAGCTACTATTCAAGCTAAGTCCTTCACACAATTCTTTCACCAATTCTCCAACGAATTTTGCTTAACCTTTTCCATGAGAATTCCCTCAATATATAGGAGAGAATGAAATAGTTACTTGGATAAGAATGATCCCATAATATCAGGGAATCCAGTGCAAGGATAACCATTCGAATGTCAACCCATTCTTCTAGAAGATTCCCTTCTAGAAACATCGAGAATTCATCTTTTTCCATGCTTTAGGAAGAGTTCGCACTCTGGCTATTCAACACATTGCGAGAAGTTCGCACCCTGGCTTAAGGCAGCCTGCGAGAATGGGTCATTCTCGCACCCAAATATATTAGCATCATGTGAACCTTCTTCAAAAATGAGTTTTCTAGGAAGAGATGAAAGTAACTTTTCTCAGGAGAAAGTTCTTATGAAGAGCCTGAGTACACTATCATTAATACACCATCATGATGACCAAAATCATGGGTAACATTCATGGCTTGCAACTCTTTTATAGGAATTCCTATGTTTTCCCACATAAATGACTCACCCATCCTATGAGTCACTCATCACCTCATGAGATCCTTGTTCTCTTTTGTAGTAAAATTTGCAGCCATCACTACATTTCTACCTTCAAGGCTATGGAGGCTTACCTTACCTTCCTGTGCCCATTAATGGCATTCTTCACTTGTTGGATTCATGTTTGATGGAAGAATCGGTGGTGATTTGTCTTTCCAAGTCATTTAGATTCTTTAGCAACTAAATATTAATTTGATTTTGCTCCTCCTAAGATCTTATCAACCTTTTATTATGTGTTATGCAGCTCTACCCCAACCTCGGGTGCCCTCCTTTTGTTGACATGCCCCAACCTCTTTGGTGTGCCCCATGCTTTGCTTCATTCTTGGACAATCCCCATAGCGTGTTCACGTGCCTAAGGTGCCCACTTTCCCAACTAGTGCGACTCTTCGGTACGAATGCAACCTAAAATTTTGTCTTCTTGAGGACTTGGGAAAGGGTGCCCACGCCCTTCTAGCCGAGGACCTTACATCCTCCCCCACCTCAATTCATTATTGTCCCCAACAACATCCAAAAAATATGTGATCTCCAAGTCTTGCCCGAACTCGTACCCCCATCATAAATAAGTCTAATGAAAACTCCAAGTTTCATGCCAATTGGAAACCTCAAATTTCCTTGCGAAGTGGAAACCCCAAGTTTCCAACTCGCATTGTAATCATTTAGGACCTCGTGCAACCACATGCACTGATGTCTTCCTAAATTTGTGTGTGACCATTCTGTTTGGTATGATGGAAGGATGTCTCCTCCCCAACTCTGTTCACAATGCCCAATCTATCACTATCCCATTGTGATGATCACACTCTATCCTATTGTTGTTGCTACCTCAACCATTGTTGCAACCTCATGAAAAAATTCTAAGTGTTGAACTCATATGATATTACTATTGTTCCCATACTTCAGCCATCTCTGTCATGTCTCTGCATATTGCATGCCTCAAGTCCTGCATCAGTTGGGTAACTAGTCCTTGATGAAGTAGGTCTTCTTTCACCGGATAAGCACATGGTGAGAGTCCTTGTAGAGTTGGATATCCACACGGGTTTCCTGGAATCGCTAGAGATGGAGTGGTACATACAGGTTACAGTTCAACACTTGGACTATTTGGGATTACCTTTTCGATGCTCTACTTGCAGACGGATGGGTCACCTTTGCAAATATTGTCTTAACTCGACATGAGTCTCTAAGTCGGAGGACTCTTTGGAAACCTCCACAAAAGATTTATATATCAGCGAAGTGGACTCTGAAGAGATGGGCGTCTTAGTTGTAGGGAGCGTCGAAGACTCTCCAGGTCCTATTACAAATACCTTCATAGGTAAGTTAAAATCTTACTGCCTTGCTTTGTACTTTACACTTTCTTCTTGGGAACGAGATTTTTTGGACAACTCTTTCTCAACGCTCTCTATGCCTTTTCAAGTAGTGGTCTCGAGAACTTTGGGCACGACAAAACTCGGGGGTACCTCTACCGTCTCTAATAGGACCTCACTTAGCCCGGCTTCCGTAGATACCTCTGTATCCTTACCTGAAGATCCTTCATTGACTACCACATTGGATAGGTATGTTTCTGTTTCACAGACTCACAGTCAATTAGTGGTGGAACACGTACTGGAAAATGTGATAAATTCCTTGGTTCTGAATTATAGGGAGACCAAAATTCATATTCCTTTACATACCTATTTGGTCTTGGAATCCATTCAGGGTAAGGTGGCTAGTGGAAACATTATGGATTCTACAAGTGTAGGGGAAGGTTCAGGGAAGGTCTTAGCTTGGTCACGGGGATTGGGTTTGCAGGTTTCGCCAATCAAAACTAGGAGTGCCCGAAAGAAGCTAAGGAAAAACCCTTCTGATGTTGATCAACTTTTAGTTTCTACACATGATATGGGGGTGCTTAGAGGCACGAAATCCCTTGAAAGGGATAAATCATGATCCTCCTCTCCCTAAATATCAGAGGGGTGGGAGGCCCCCTAAAATTTACCTCCATGCGTAGAATCCTTTCTATTTCAAAGTCAGACATTATCTTTCTCCAAGAGACCTTAGTAGCTAAGGAGAAATCTAGAAAATTCATGAACATTTTATGTCCTAACTAGATAATATGTGCAGTCAGTTTTGTAGGGAAGTCGGGTGGACTTCTGGTGGCATGGAATCCAATTTTGTTTGAGTTGCAACCTTTTCTAAGTGTTGGTGGGACCTTATTGACACGTATCTGTCTTCCTGAAAAAAGAAGGATATCCTTTTTAAATGTTTATGGTCCGTGCATCGAGTGCAGACAGTTTTGGGAACAGGTGGACGCAATTGGCTTGTTATCTCAGGGTGATCTTATTCTAGCAGGGGACTTGAGATTCACTACTAGTTCAGATGAAGTGGGTCCGTCGACATTATCAGATCCACTGACAACTTTTTTTAAAGAGCTTTTTTCAAATAATCATCTGGTTGATATTTTGCCTGTGGGGGTGATGCCAACTTGGAAAAATAGTAGAAGTGGGGTGGACGGGATACAAAAGAGATTAGACAAAGTGTATTTCTCAGATTCCACTCTAATTGCGTCATCCAGATAATGATCGTGGGTGGAATTCCCATTTATTTCCGATCATGCACCTGTGCTCTTTCAATTGAATTTTGGTTACATGCCCATAGTTTATCCGTTTAAATTTAATCCAGTTTGTTTAAAAGATGAGTCATTTGATGACATAGTTCGGGATGTGTGGAACACTCATTAGGATTATGAGGAGGAGGGAGCACAAAGGAGTCTGGTCAGGAAGCTAAATAGGCTAAAATCTCGAGTGAAGATTTGGATATCTGAAAGAAAACAAAAGGAACAATGAGCTTTTGAAAACACAGAATAAAAGATTGCCTTTCTTATCAAACAAAATTTTAATGATGATCACAGTTATGCTCCTGATTCTCAATTGAAATTACTTGAAATTGAACGGAACTAATTATTTCTAGTAGAGGAGGAACATTGGCATTTAAAGAGTAGGGAAACGTGGATTCAGTGCGGGGACAAAAGTACAAAATTTTTCCATCATTTTCCGGTTATAGAAGAAATAAGAAACATTTGTTGGAGGTAAAGGATGAGTCTGATCAGGTTCACAATGGTCAAGAGGCTATAAAGGTTGAAGCGCTGAGATTTTTCAATTCGTTCTATCAAAACATGGGGCAAAATGCGATTGAGGACTAGATTGCATCAGTGCGTCTTTTACCTAGAATGGTTTTCGATGAGGAAGTTCATTTACTTGAGAAGCCTTGTTTTAGTGAGGAAGTTCTAGATGTTCTAATGGGTTTCACCAAAGACAAAAGTTCTGGTCCTGGCGAGTGGACTATTGAGTTCTTTTTACGCTACTATGATTTGGTTGCGAAAGATCTACTGGATACTGCCGAGGAATCTCGTCTCCGTCGAGAGTTTAACAGATCATTGAACTCAAATTTTATTTCCCTTATTCCAAAAGTCAATGGACCTGCAACTTTTGGGGATTTTCGGTTGATTGCGTTGTGCAATATCTGCTACAACATTATAGAAAAAATCATTGCAAAACATATCAGACCTATTATGTCCCATACTCTGTCAAAGAAGAAATTTGGCTTTTTAAAAGGAAGGAAAATTCTTGATGCCATTGGAACAACACAGGAGTGCCTTCACAACATTAAAGAAAAAAAATTACAACCTTTAATTTTAAAGATTGACTTAAAGAAATCTTATGATTGTATAAGTTGGGATTTTCTCCGGTTGACTCTACTTCAATGTGGTTTTGGTTTGAATACGACAAAGTGGATCATGGGATGTGTCACTACAACAACCTTCACTGTTTTAATTAATGGGGAGCCGATGAATTTCTTCAATAGTGGCAGAGGGCTTAGACATGGATTCCCACTGTCGCCTTTGTTATCCATTCTAGTGATGGAAGGGTTGAGTCTTGCACTTAAAAGAAGACAAGTTGAAGGAACAATGACTGGTATAAAGGTTTCAAGTTTAATCAGGATCCTCCATCTTCTTTTCTTCGTTGACATTCTTATAATGTCAAAAGCCTCGATTGCTCAATGGATAGAGATAAAAAGGGCTCTGATTGTTTTTTGTACTGCTACAGGACTCTTGATAAATGCTCAGAAAACGTCTTTCCTCCATTTTGGAGTCTAACAATATCTTCTGTTTTCTTTAAAAGCTTCTTTTCTTTTCAATTTTTCTGATCTTACTGATGGCTTCGGGTATCTTGGTTACTTTTTAAAAATTGACAGGTACAAAGTGGAGGAATAGCACTGGCTTATCACAAAATTTGAAAAGTGGACAAGTCATTGGTGCAATAGATGGATATCTATTGGTGTTCGTTTAGTTCTGATTAAGGTTGTTTTAGAAATCCAACCAGACTACTGGTTGGCATTGGCTCATATTCCATCTTCTGTGCTCAACAAAATTCGTCAAGTGGTCTTTAGTTTTCTTTGGTCTGGAAGTAAACAAAAGAAAATCTATCATCTTTGCAAATGGCAGCTCATTGCACGACCAAAAATTCATGGGGGTTGGGGTCTAAGAAATATTTTCATCTTCAGTAGAGCCAAGGCGGTGAATACTCTATGGAGGGCATTGATGTTTGAAGTCTTGTGGCACCGAGTCATAAAAGACAAATATTTTCCTTTTGTTTATGTTGCGAGATGGCTTCGAATGGTTCGTATGGTGGGGGAAAAGGTTCACAGACATGGAAATATATTCTTAAATATTTGCACTTACTCCTGCACTGGATAGCCTGGTGTTCGGGGATAGGTGATTCCATTCTTATCGGCAAAGACCGAATTCTGGGTATGGGGGATGTGGCCACCCTGTCTGATGATTTGATATCAGGTATAAATCAAAAAGGGGTTCATTACTTATATCAGGTCAACTGTGAGCCTCAACCAGGAATGATTTTTTCAAACTAGTTCACAAGTGATGAATTGGAATTAGAGGGATAAACAACTCTTGAATGGTAGACTTTTCGATGAGCACTAATAAATTATGGTGTTCAGCTGCAAGTGAGGCCGAATGAAATTAAATGGACCAAAGGTGACTCATCGGGACAGATAACAGTAAAAAATGTTTATGAGGCCACTGAAGCAAAGATATGAAATTATGTGATTGGAGGTTGGAGGAAGACTCTTTGGTCTTGGGAGTGTCCATTGAAAATAAAGCTTTTTATTTGGCTGGTTGCAGAGAACAAAATTCTCACTTGGGAGAACTTACAACTCAGAGGTCATAGAGGATCGAGATTTCGCTATTTGTGCAGGAATAGAAAGGAAAATGATTTACATTTGTTTGTAGAGTGCTCTTTCTCGATTGTAGTCTGGGATAGGGTAAAATCAACCTTAAAAATTTTCAGAGCGTGGGCTGGAAACACTGTAGCAGAATGATTTAAAAATTGGAAGGAACATAATAAATTATATCCTACCTTGTCGGCCTACATTTGCTGGTATATATGGTTGGAAAGGCATTCTGCAATTTTCGAAGATGGGATTCCCTCTTTTCAGAAGGTGACTTTCAAGTCTTTAAGTGCCATGGGAGATTATAAAATTCAATTGAAAGCTTCAACCCCGAGGAATTCTCTTTCTTTGTCTGCAGATGTTGTCACTGTTGGATGGTTTGATGGGGCCGCTCAAAATTATGGTCAAAATAGTGGGGCGAGGGGTTATAAGGATCATCAATCATTGATATTATAAATGGATCTTCAAATGTGGACTTGACACTAATACTATAGCCGAGATTTTAGGAGCATGGGCCCTTCTTACATTAGCTTCTCGGATTTCAATTTCGGAGATACTTGTCCAGGGGGATTCAAAGATTGTCATTGAATGGTTGTAGGGAAAGGGTCGCCTTCAGGTGGTCTCTCTAGATTGTTGGAAGGACATGTTCTTAGAAATTATCAAGCATTTCCAAAAAATCTCCTTCACACATGTGTTCAAAGAAGAAAATCAAGAGGCAAATAGCCTTTCAAAACAGGCGCTCCAAAAAGGATCCCAGGAAAATAGTCTACTATCTTTGTGAAGAGGGTCATGAGGGTCCTCATATGTATTTATATATTTTCTAGAAGTCTTGGAGTTGTGGCATGGAACATCAACACAATGTCTTTTTGGGAGTCAAGTTGTCGTTTTTTTTTGTGGCTTGTGTATTTTGGTTTTGTTTGATTTGTTTTTTTTATGGATCGAAGTCCAAGCTAGGTTTTTTTTTTAGTCATGTATCTAGTTGTGGGGATAAGACTATACAAAGGATGTTATCGGCAGTCAATGTTGTTTTATCTTGTTTATAAACAATTTATATTTAATATAAATATAAAATGAAATTTTATGTGGAAAAAAATAAATAATTATCCTTTAAGTGTCATGCTAAAATAAATATTTGGGTATTACACTTATTGCAATTTAGATTTTGTACTTGAATTTCTACTATATACTTTATTACTTTTATATTGAGATGATAAATATTGTTTCACTTAATAATTTTAATATGTTATGTGTTTATGCTATGGGATATGGTCCAAAAAACATGGTACATTCATATTTATGACAAGGGAAATAACTGCAAAGCAGCTAGACCCTTCCTAGTGAGTATAGTTGCCTAGTGAGTATAACTTTTTAGCTACAACTCTCTTTACCATTCTTTGTCAATGATTGTGAGTACAACTTTTCAGCTACAATTTTCTTTACCATTCTTTGCCAATGATTTTTAAAACATTTATTGTAAGCTAGTCAATCAATAGATGTACGCTAGTTAATATCTCAATTTAATAAAAGCATTTAATTATCATAATAACAATTGCAATGTTACCTTCTAGAGCTTTATTTTAGCAAACATGCATTTTGTAAATTTTAAAAACTGCACCAAAGTGAAAGACAATCTGAGCTCAGAGGAACATGTGACGTAGTATTCTAATATTATTTTCATTTCTATTCTTACCCTCTCAGCACACAAGCTGTCCATATGAAAAATATTTTTAATGGCATCCACTGATTTCCTCTCCCTAATCGACAAAGAGATGTTTCTCCATACTATAGAATCCAAAAAGGCCATTGGCATTTTATTAGTGCATACTAAGTTAATACATAAATGTTTGAATGTAATGAATAATTTGTTGGTAGTCAATGTCTCTTCTTTAAATTAGCATACCTTCCAATTAAAAGTATATATTTTATTAGTGCATACTAAGTTAATACATAAATGTTTGAATGTAATGAATAATTTGTTGGTAGTCAACGTCTCTTCTTTAAATTAGCATACCTTCCCATTAAGAGAGTATATAATTAAAAGTATATATTTTATTAGTGCATACTAAGTTAATACATAAATGTTTGAATGTAATGAATAATTTGTTGGTAGTCAACGTCTCTTCTTTAAATTAGCATACCTTCCCATTAAGAGAGTATATAAGATTGAGTTGGAGGGTACACTAATTTACCATTACAACCTAGTATTAGTGTATGGGGAGGCTTACTGAAAGCTTGCAGAATGGATAACAATATTGATCTAAGAGCATGAATTGCAGAGCACCTTCTTGACTTGAAGCCTGAGAACTCTGGATGATATGAGCTACTATCAAACATATATACTACCACTAGCAGGTCGACGGATAATGTAGAAAAGGTAAGAACAATGATGAAAGACCTGGGGTTGAAGAAGACTTTGGGATTCACCTTGATTGAGGTAAATAAGAAGGTGCATATGTTCTTTGTAGGAGACAAATCACATCAAGAATCTGAGAAAAATTATGCAATGATTGATTCCTTATATGGGGGATTGATTCTTTATATGGGGTTCGAGACAGTACGACATTTTCTTCGTTAAAATAATGCTGCAAAAAGAAGGCTCGTCTATGTAAAATGATTTTTTATTATTTTTAAGAGAAAAATTATGCAATGATTGATTCCTTATATGGGGGATTGATTCTTTATATGGGGTTCGAGACAGTACGACATTTTCTTCGTTAAAATAATGCTGAAAAAGAAGGCTCGTCTATGTAAAATGATTTTTTATTATTTTTAAAATCTTTAAAGGAAAAAAATAATAAAATACTTTTATGTCCATTTAATAACGTGTAAACAAGTGTAGTTAGACAAAAAAAACAAGTGTCACTGAACACGCATTTGTGGGTGGGCTTCATCGTCATCTACACTGCTCATGGCTCAGACTAGTCATGTGTATCTGCCATTGATGCTACCCACCATGGAGTCGACCAAGATCGCCATTGAGGCATACTTCTTGTACGATGCAATGAAGAATTTGCAACACAGGCTTATGAGAGTAGGCTTCAAGGTTTCAAGTTTCCATAAAGCAAGAGACCACTCAGCTTCTGGTACATAGCACCCACAACCTGCACTGTTTTTTTTGCATTTATGTATAACAGTGGTTGAATGAGAATGCAATGGGTGATGGCATTGTAATTTGGGATAGGCGTATATGCAATAACATGACTATTGTTCCGCAGAAAATGTTTACGAGTGGATTTCAATTGAGGATTAGTGATTAATTACAATGTTAGAAATAGGAATGAGATGATGTATTGAATAAATAATTGTACACAATAAAGCACAGTTATTGGAACCAACCTGTAATCTAAACATTGTCTGATGAAGCATGGAAGCTGGAGGAAGCCATGGGTTTTCTAGATTGATCTGTCAGTTGAAACAAATACCCGAATTGCATGAGTCTGAGCAGAAACATAGACATTTAGCATTTTGCAAAACCTTCAGAAAGTGTACATTTTCATATTTGCCTAACGATTACTGCAGAAGTCTGATTTTGTGTTGTGGATCTGATTTTGCATTACAAAGGGTTGCTTCTGAGTTATAAAGTCCGGTCTTAATATATAGATAAAAG
>ML790932.1:101042-115664 GCA_009831015.1 Picea engelmannii
TTTACTCTGGGAGTGAGATTTATAGATTAAATTAAAATGGAATTATTGCATGTTTAGAGCTTGCTTTATTATAAAAGGTGTGTATGTTGTTAACTATGCACAATTTTGATAGCAATGCAAAGTGGGGTGACCAATGCCATCTCTCCAGTCAGCAAAGTGTAATGCTTCTATTTTCCTTTTCAAATGTCCAAAGACGAAGATTTTTTTTTTTTTAATTATGTCTAAATACGTCAAATCAATTGCTTGTAAGGTTTAGATTTTGTGGTCGATTCTGTAATTCCATTGTCTAAATTCTATAGTAGCTTGAGACTCTGCCAACTATATAATATCCCCCAATAGAGTTGTGCTAGGATATTGTGTTTGATGTCAATTTTATTGNNNTGGTTGTATGCCTTTGTCAAATGTTTTGCATTACATATGTTATTATGCTGATTGAGTGCTTTCTACAAACAATTTGCATGTATTTTTCTGGTGGGCATTTCATCAAACATATTGCATACCATCGAATTACACATAAGACTGAAGAGACAACTTTGGCATTTTATTATGCATGGAATATGATACACAACAAGAATAAACAACTATTGGTTGCTACAACAGCTGTAATACATCAACAAAAATACCGCAAAACTCAAACAAAACCTGGATAATGCCACTGTCTCCCCAACAAGTGTTTCTGAGCTGCTCCAAGCTCCCCAAGCCTCCTTCAATCCTCCAAATGCACAGAACAGTGTTGCGGCCCTCCTCCAAAGCCTCCATGAATCTGCAAGAGGCCCCACGACCTTCCTTCTTACCCTCATGACTTGGCAAATGGACTCACGGTCCTCACCAAACCCCACGACTTCAACTAGATGGGCCTACGGCCCTCTCAATCCCTCTCTGCTCAGCAATAAGGGGCCCGTGGCCCTCCTCTATCCCATGCAGCCTACTCAAGGGCCACGCGGCCTACTCCAAACCTCACGGCTCCCTCACAATGGTCTCACTGCTCATCAAAGAGAGGGTTCGACCCTCAATAAATCCTAGCCAACCTCCTAGTGCCACGGCCCTGCAGAGAAATGTAAATCGCCCCCCTTAGAAATTGCCCCCCTTAGAACAAATCCAAGAGCCTTTTAGCCAAATCGCTCCTCCTCCCAAACTATGGATAACCTGCAATAAGATGATGTAATGTTCCTAACTTGGCTAGTCTGGGAAACACTGATAATCTGATGTATCTAATGTAGATAATTCATTGTTACAACATATAAATGACTATATGTTGTGGCAAGAACGATGTTAACGTCTATGGTAAGAATGATAATCAATCTTCACAAATGTGGCAAGAATGACGTCTATGTCAAAAACGTGGCAAGAGAGACGTTCCGGTGGAAAACGTGGCAAGAGAGACTTTAACGTGGCAAGAGAGACGTCAACATGGCAAGACCGACATTATCGGGCAATATGAAATTTTTTTTTTAAATTTCCTCTATTTTGCGACAATATGGACAATTTTGTCCATAACGCCGCAAATAAAACGTCGGAATTTTTTCAATATGTACTAGTGTTTGTAGTAAAGGAAGCCCAACCATGAATGTTTCCAAGATTCCATATGTCTTCATACTTGTTGGACATCATGTGCACAACTCACAAATACCCTAGGATGGGGTGGAGTTGGCAACCATTTGACCAAACAATTCATGTATACTATAAAGTGCTTTGGGAGCACAAATACTGCACGGAATACCAAAGGATATGAGAGTACTTTTTGGCCCCATTATATGAGTTTATTTTTTGCACCACTCCCTCATGCATGTCTAAAAAAACCATAACGATCATAAGGATAATTGGGTACTTGTATCTCATGGAGAATGACACTTATATAAGGGTATATGGTGCAATGAAACCACCCCATCTGCGTCCCCAGTTTGTACCTGAAAATCTCATACTCCAAGAAGTGGCATACCAAACCATTATACATGGAGTTGGAGGAATGTTATATCAATTTAAGAAAACAATTTGGCCTCCACTGTGATTATATGTTGGAAATTACTTCTTCAAAAATACTAAGTAGGCCTAAGTAGAGGTAAATACCTTGTTGTCTTATCACTTTGGGGAAGAGCGATATAGGAGACATGAACCAAGAACATTGTGAGAGAACATTTCAACAAGATCGATCTGCCTTGGGAATATACCACAAATATTTGGGACGAAGAAGAAATGCACCAAAACGCCCGAACCTACGAAGATGTCATCATCAACAGGCATGGCCAACTAAGAGGAAGGATCACAGATGAAGAAAAGGCTAGGGAGGAAGCTAAGAAGAAAGTAGAGGAAGAAGAAGTTGATCAATCTCCTTGTACTTCCTCCTCGATACTTTCAGTTTCAACAGAAGAGGTAGAGGAAGGAGCAACCGATAAAAGGAGGGACAAAGAGAGAGTCTCAAAAAGGAAAAATGATGCGAGAAAGAAGAAGCAAAAGATTGAAGAAGAAAAGGCCAGGGATAGATCTGAGGAAGAGGCAAAAGTTGTAGTAGAGCGAGAAGTTGAACAAAAGGAGCACACAACAAGGTAAGTAGAAACAAGAGATGCAACAGAACAAGCATAAAAGGCATCTAAAGAGGAAGTCGACAAAGCGGCTAAGGCCAAGAGACAACAAAAAGAGGCAGAAGACAGAGGGGGTGACACTCACCCAATGGGAACGGATATCCCAGAAATTTATATTGCAGATATAGGAACAAACATATCGGGTGGTGGTTTAAGGCTTGGGCTCTTGGAGCTATTCCAACCAAGTGAGGTACTTGACTTAAGGAGCTTCACCTATGACAACAAGACAAATAGAATTGTATAGTAACATGTGAAGAAAGTGTCGGTGACAGAAGGAATGCCTATCTTGGTTGTCACACACGTTCCTATGACGGGAGATGTAAGGGAATATCCCATAGATATGACCACAACTGACTCCGCATTTATGAATGTCAATGTAGACAACATTAAGAGATTGTGCCAACATAATGAAGAGAGAGAAGCAAGGATCAAGGAGTTGGAAGAAAAGCTTCAACAATTAAGGATTGATGAAAGAAGCCTTCAATGTTTCAATGTTAGTGCTGAAAATTTCAGAAGGGAGCTAGAATAAGCCATCATAGACATGTATGCTAACCTGCACCTCTTTCAAGACGTAGTTGCGATAATCATTGAGAAAAATAATTAGATACTGACAAAGCTGATACAATACAAAAATATCCGAGAAGACATTGATGACATCGACAGATGGATTGCTGAAAATCCCGACGCACCTCCATAATTATACAGACCATCAAAAGAAAACAGAAAAAAAGATATGTACATGCTTGACCATTGTCAACAGGTGGGGAAGAAAGCCAATATGGAGGTTACTAAATCACTGGAAATATGCTCAAAGATACACAAAGCTGGACAAGAATTGATCAAGAGCAACAAACTACCAAAGCTAGACGAACTCAGGAAAAATCTTATGACAGAGGAGTTGGTAGACAAGGTGCATGACAACACAAATCAAAGGAGAGCAGTGGTTGAATCAACCACTAACATCACCATTGATCTCATAGATCAACACTTGCTGCAATCGGTAAAAATCCATAGCATGATACAAGATTTTATGAACATGTTGACAAAAGACATGAGCACCTTCGAAGATAGTATGGCCATGAACAATGCAACTTTGGAGCAACTAGTTTACAGAAGAATCAAATCCCCGTTCGACTAACTAGAAATCTGGACGACATACATCAGAGACAAAACTCGTGAATAAAGACAAAATAGTGGCTTAGTGATGACAATGCATACTTTGTATTTTGTTTTTTTCTCAACCAACCTCATTTTTGTCCTTATTATACACTTGTTATTAGGAATCAGAAGTTGAACCATTTTTTGTAACCACTTCTTCAAGAAGAAGGTGAAGGGTCACCTAGGAGTTACTTAGAAAATTGTATAAAGTAGAGTGGAAGCCCGTTTGTAAAGGGATTTTTGGCTTTTCAAACATTGCACATTTCTAAACTATTTTGGGAATACAGTGTCAACTAAAATTGAAGAGTTTTTCTTTGGAGTTTCCATGTATTATTGTTGAAACTGCTAATAAGGAGAAGCCCTCGGGGCCAACTTTTGGAGAAGGAATTCTTTTGTGTGTGAAACAATCTAAGCAGTGAACTATTTCAAGTGAAGATGAATGTTTTTCATATGGATTGTAAGAATGCTAGTTTGTTTATGGATTAATTCTTATGCAATCTGTGATGTTCAACAATTTTAAGTGTTTCTTCGAATATCTTTGTGCCTTGACCTTTATGAGTTGTGAATGTGTGCATTGTTGTAATTTGGACTAATTTGGTTATATGTATGTGTACATGCTTGTTTCTGATTCTCCTCTT
The DNA here is from genome assembly GCA_009831015.1 of Picea engelmannii. Lineage (NCBI taxonomy): Eukaryota > Viridiplantae > Streptophyta > Pinopsida > Pinales > Pinaceae > Picea > Picea engelmannii. The sequence goes on from ML790932.1 coordinate 105,418, forward strand.
CTATTCTAGCTATTTATGTAGGAGTTTACGCAGGATTCTATTTTATTTTTCAACTTGTTAGTTACTTTAGTTTTCTCCTAGTTAGGATAGGTCAAAGTAGATTAGTAATAGATTAGTTTTCATTTCATACATAGTCTTCATCTACATCTTTGCATTGCATATCCACTCATCATCCATCCTCATTGGAAAATCGATTCGTAATCGGCCAAAACCCCCCAAAAACAATATCAATGGCAACCGGGCCAAATTTCGGATGGGACTCCTAATCCAAACAATGTATAGTCTAGTTGAGACCGTGTACCCGAGAGTACCTCTTGCTATTTTCTAGCAAAATTAGACCTGCCAACATAATGCTACATATGCATGGTTGTTTCACAAAAGACACTTCTCTAAGGTAAGGAATTTTTCATGGAATAAGTGAAGACGACAAGAATTTGTTCAATAATTAAATCCTTTCATTGTAAATTGGATGTGTCAACCGTTGTTTACCAAACAATCATCTCTAGCACTTTTGACAAATTAAAAGGTCAAATGGTTGTAGAATTACAATCGAGAAATCCATTTTGGTTCATTGGTCCTATGCTTCTTTCAACATTCCTCGATGAAAAAGGTCTCACAAACAAAACATTACGGCCTAAAATGTGGTTCGAATCCTACTTTACCAGATAGCTCAACTCTGAGTTTCAAACAATCATTCAAATGTTCATGTCTTGAATATTCTAAACAAAATTGTGTGGATAGATTGCTTACAATTATAAATCATATAGGGAGTACCTAGGAGGTTTGATGCTTCAATGGTCATCTCCACTAATAGGTTTTTCTTCACCCTCCTATGGGTGAATTTCATATGCACCGTGAACTCCAATCTTGAGAGCTTGTCATTGGGATTCAATGAGTCATCATTGGTTCAAGTAATTGAGATAAAGACCCTCTCATGCACTTTGAACTATGGAACTCATTTGAGTTGATGATTTCCAACCTCTAATTGGATTGTATCGGTTACATGTGAAAATGTCATGATACATATCAACAAGCCTCCATTTTCTCCAATTCTAATAGTCCTTGGAAGATTATCTTTACATATCACAACTGCATTGTTCTTAAAACCTCCATTGGAAGCAACAATTGGGGTTGATAGGTTTCGTCTTCTATCTAAACCCTCTCAAGCACTAACACAAGTCATTTGATGCTTGGTTTATGTTCTATCGTACAAATCACCATGTGTCATCTACGAATTGGTTTACGTTCCATTCTGCAACAAACTCCACCTATCCATCCCACTCGACACCCCCTTGCATCCTCTCTTCACCTTCAAGTTGCCTTCATTTGCCAAACACTATCCTTTGGTTTTTCTCCATCAACATCTCTTCACCCTCTTAATTGTTGTCTCTTCTTCCTCTTCCTCTTCTATTTCTCTTTGGAAAAGTCGCAATCACATATCTGTGTTTACTGCACACTGTAGGTGGGCATATAGTTGGGTGATTCAAGTTTGGAGTTACATGATCATTAAAAATAGTTTGTGAGATGTGAAATAAAGATTGACTGTTAAGAACCCAATACTGAATACAAAAGCACCACAACAGATATAGAAGAACAATATAGAAAAACACAACTTTATTATATCAAACCCTTGAGGTAGGGAAACACCATACAATGGATCCTATTATGGAAGAGATCCTCTCTTGTTCACTTGCCTCTTCGAGGGGGCATCCTCCTATTGAGCTATCGCTCCAAATACACTAATTCTCTTCATGTCTCATTACATTGCTTGAACCCCTTTATATAGTGTTACAATCACCTAAGAACATTCTAAAGGAGGAATCTTCTAGAAGTAGAACCTTCTAAGAAGTCATCTTACATTTATTATATCTAATTACCCATTTATTATATCTAACTACCATAGTGGGCCTTATTTAATAATATATTGGACCTAGTCCACCTTACATTGAATGACCTCCACTATTATGACTATGGGCCCTCTGGGCCCTCCCACTGCCTCTCTAGCTACCTTACATTCCATCCCCCTCATGAAAGCTTTGTCCTCAACGCTTGATGTACAACCATATACAAGGGTCCCATGGATAATTGTGGACCATAATGCTGAAGAAGACTGAAGAACCAAAGTCCCTTGTAGAAAGGAAATACACCATGCTGAAGTAGTCCAACCACCATTGTAAGCCCGGGTCCCATGTTCAAGTGCTCATGTGAAATCCCCGTGGAAGATTTTGGAACCCAATAACCAACTCCAAATGATGCTCCAAAGACTGACACCTATCATGTGGATCCAAATAAGAAGATCCATCCACATAGTGGAAAAGGGTCATAGCAGAATCTGGAAGGAATAATACCACTGTAGAATATGCAGACTGAACGCTGATAATTAGCTCCTGATGTGGGACATTGATGTTCTCTACATAAGGTGGAGTAGAGTCATCAAATAAAATATGGAAGTGGTTGTCATCCCATAAATGACAACTATCCATATACCAATCATCACATTCGTCCTCAAAATCATACAAAGCATATATTTCTTGATTATATTCATCCCTGATGTCTGCCATAAGAAATCTCTCATGCATGCTATCCAATGAACTACATAAACTATTATTGAGGCCATCTGCAAGGTCATGAAATTTGTCATGCAATGTGTAACACAATGTGTCATACAATTGAGATTTGAATGCTTCAAGAATTTCTTTGAGGTTTTGAGAAGAAATAGTCATCTGAGCACCCTATGAACCCTTTGGTCCCACAACCATCACGAAAAAACCCCAAAAAATAGAACAATAAGTTACAACAGAAAATCGCGGTTTTTTCTGAAAAAAACCCTAAAAAAATGTTGAATTTAAAATGCTTATAACTTCACTTCCCGAACTCTGTTTCGGTTGATTTTTTTTTTGAAATTGGGTGAAATTGTGAGAGGAACTCAGATCTGTAATTTGTTTGAAAAAATTCGGCCTCCAGCGGCTATAGAAATAAAAACAATTCGCGCCGTCGTCTGCGGAAAAAACCCTGGAAATTGCAGATTTTAAAACTTCAATATCTTGACCTTCCGGACTCCGTTTCAGATGATTTTTTTTTTCAACTTGGGTGTTTTTCTGAGAGGAACTCAGATCTACAACCTGTTTTTACAAATTTTGTACAGAAATATACCGAAAAGTTCTGGAATGTCGTGGCCCTTTTTTTTATTCTCCAAAAAAAATTCTGCAAAAATAAAAAATATTTGCCCACAATGTCTGCAAATGAAAGTGCTCTGATACCACTGTAGAGAACCCAATACTGAATACAAAAGCATCATAACAGATATAGAAGAACAATATAGAAAAACACAACTTTATTATATCAAACCCTTGAAGTAGGGCAACACCATACAATGAATCCTATTATGGAAATGATCCTCTCATGTTTACTTGCCTCTTCGAGGAGACATCCTCCTATTGAGTTACCGCTCCAAATACACTAATTATCTTCATGTCTCATTATATTGCTTGAACCCCTTTATATAGTGCTACCATCAAACATTCTAGAGGAGGAATCTTCTAGAAGTAGAACCTTCTGAGAAGTCCTCTTACATTTATTATATCTAAATACTCATTTATTATATCTAACTACCATAGTGGACCTTATTTAATAATATAATGGACCTAGTCCACCTTATATTGAATGACCTCCACTATTATTACTATGGGCCCTCTGGCCCCCCACTACCTCTCTAGCTACCTTACATTGACCTTTTGAAATATTCATTTTCCATCCAAAAACAAAATCCCACCCTCTTTAAACAACATAACCACCCTCATTCACTTTGATGTTCCCTTTTCCCACTTCAAAAATATGCTAGTAAATAATTATTAATAACCATATCTATCACTAAATAATTATTAAATAATCTAAACGTTTATAAGTTGAATTTCATGACAACATCCCATCTCAACCACAAACAACCAACCGTTTATTGGATGGTTGAAATAGTTATAAGTGGAATATCATGACAACCAACCGTTCATTGGATGGTTGAAATAGTTAGGAGTGGAAGATCACGACCCGAGTGAGAACATGAAGTCTACGCTAAATTTTTAAATGCTATCATGTTTCTTACTGCACCCACTTATGGTAATCTATTGTTTATATTTGGGAATGGGCCAAGTGAATGCTCGAATAAATATCTACACAGCCATGACCAAACTTAAACCCTTAATTAACTCAAGTTACTTTATTAAAAATATATATAAATATCTAGACAGCCATGACCAAACTTAAACCCTCACTCAACTCAGGTTACTTTATTCAATGTAGATACGCTCCCTTAACTGAGGTTACTTTATTCAATGTAAATATACTCAATACAGTGAGATGTCACACGCAACGATCCGTTACCGCCGCTTTAACGCCACGTATTATTTTTAAGAAGTACACTACGCGTTTAGGTTCGACCAAACGGGTGTCTCACCAATCCATTAAACCGTGTGGTCGTTGCACAATATCTCGGCTAGAAATATTTCGATCTGTGCTTGCGAACTTGCGATTGAATACAGTGTTAGCACGCATGGGGAAAAATCTGCTCAGCCGATCGTCCCGCAAGAAAAGCAAAGGCGGAGGCGAAGACAACAGCAGCAGCTCCTCGAGCAGATCGGAGCCCTCGGAGCCCTCCTCGGTATCAGAATCGCTGGCGGGAGCTCTGCACAACAGGGAGGAACTGGAGGATGTATTCAAGCGATTCGACGCCAACGGCGACGGGAAGATCTCGTCCTCGGAGCTAGGAGAAATTCTGCGCTCAATGGGCTGCCGTGTCGGGCCGCGGGAGCTGGGGCTCATGATGAAGGAGGCCGACGCGGACGGGGATGGCTTCATCAGTCTGGAAGAATTCATCGATCTGAATACCAAAGGGAACGACAAGGCCGCTTGCTTGGAAGATCTGAAAAATGCCTTCAAGGTTTTCGATCTGGACCGAAACGGCTCCATCTCTGCGGACGAGCTCTACCAGGTCCTCAAGGGCATGGGCGACGGCAGCTCCCGGGAGGATTGCCAGAACATGATCACCGGCGTCGACAGGAACGGAGACGGGCTCATTAATTTCGAAGAATTCAAAACCATGATGACCACTTCTTCTTCTTCTTCTTCTAAATGATCCGTTAATTTGCTCTTCTGTAATGGAGCTGCCACAACAACGGTGGCCTTCTGGGGGTGTAAGTTTTATGCAAATTGTTCTTCAACTGTATGAATTGATTCGATTTGTGTAGTTTCATTTCTGTCGATCTTTGTTCAACTCTCTGTGTAATCTGGAATGCTGTGCGGCCGTGGCCCCCGGTGGCGGTCGCTTTCGTGCTTATCGCTCCCCGAGAGTCTTCCTCTGTTTATCTCACGCGTTTTCCAGTTTTTTGTTTATCGCTCCCCGAGAGTCTTACTCGGTTTATCTCACGCGTTTTCCAGATTTTTGTTTAGACGCGTTTTCTTGAAAAAAGAACACGCTATTAAACATAAATGTAATGTGATGTGACCTGACTTGACCGAAAGGTTATTAATTTAAAATTAATATTATATTGCAGTTAATGATAATCCCACGTACCATGTTAAAGGCCTTTCTTGTTTTGTTGAAAGCTCTATCGCTTTTATCTTGTTGAATATAGCATTAGTGCGACTAATTATCACAAAATTGGTGTACGGTGCTGGACCTATGTACTATTGATATGCCTTTATGGGTGGATTTGATTTTAGTGATTAATTTAAATATTTTTCTAGATTTTCAACCATGTTTAGTGATTAATTTGAAAAAAATGATTTTAGTGATTAATTTAAATATTTTTTCGAGATTTTCTACCATGTCATTAAGTTATAAGTTATGCATTGATGTTTTTAAGAAAAATAATATTAACATAAATTAATTAAAAAAGTGATTAGATGAGTTTGTAATTTAATTATATCAATAATTAACTATGTTTGTAATGTTGGAAAGGGCAAAGGATAGAGGAAAAACAAACAAGTAATGTTGGAAATGGGAAAGGATAGAGGAAAAAAATATCTTGTTTGCTTTTCATGGGGTATTAATTCAAATTTCCCTATAAAAGAATCATCGTGTGTGTAATTTAGATGAAGTTGTAATTTAGATGAGGTTTTAGGTTAAGGTAGTTTGACTAATCATCTAGATGGGGTTTTAGGTTAAGGTAGCTTGGGGTTTTAGGTTGGGGTTTTAGGTTAAGGTAGCTCGATGAGATGGTTGCCTCTTACATAATTGATCACACAACTAGATTAAAGATTATAATAATAATGTTTTTTTTTGTAGTTAAAACTTTTTAAGAGGGAAACAATGCATGCTTCCTTCAATGTGGTTATTTGCATGCTTCCTTCAATGTGGTTATTTGAGACAATATATTAATGCAAAATAAAAATATTATAGAAGAGAGTTTCTCAGAATCGATTATCAACGAATGACTTTTCATATTCTTTAAATAGAGATCATGAACCAATCAAGTGTTAAGCCATTGATCAATATAATTGTTAAGATTGAATATAATATGAGCTGTCGAATCACTCTACGACTTGTGTATATTAAAGAAACACAATTTTACGTAAAGACATATGTTAGAATATAATGGATGTGCTCGTTTTACCATTGACAATATCACTATTGTCACCCAACCATAGGTCGAAGCCACCCTCCGAGCACCTTAACCTTGATAGAGAATCACTCCAGAAGCAAACCCTAGGCTAGATAGCCAAACAAAGGGTAGCGCACCTTTCCCCAATGATAGCGCACCAACAAGAGTTGATCATATAGTCCAAACCCTGACTAAGAGATAGTCCAAGCCAAACGTGACCTGTTAGCTGCTGTAGCTGCAATGGCAGCTCTCCTCCAAACCTGTGCACAAAACTGGGCACTGCAATGCGCACAAGTGCTGCTCTGCAATTCTAAGACTGCCTGCCAGAATGAAGACTGGACTCCTGTATTTATAGTAAATTTGGCTAACTGTCTGGGCCGACTTCTCATTCTGGGTATCTGTCTATTTAGTATATATTAATTGTTTTGGCCGACTTCTTCTCTTGGAGGCTAATAACCTAATATAAATTATCCTCTAGAGCCGACATGTCTTCTAGGGTTATTAGCCAACTCATTAGGGTTTCTTCTTGCTTTCCAGAGTATTCTATTCTCGTCAGGTTTACACGTGGAGGTAAATACCTCCCGCAGCTACCATAATATCAACACTCCCTCCTAGCTAGGGAGGTATTACATGTAATGGTCTTGAGCACAAACATACCATTCACCTGGTAGCATCAACATAGTTGTATATACTATCTCATGACTAGATCATGAGCACCATCATCACCATCAGTGTCATCAGCCGTGTCATCTCTCGAAACTATACTCCATCTGAGTAATTAGACATGATGTTGGATAAGTCACTCACACCACAGAGTGATACAAGAACCATTCTTCTAATCTGGACATAAGTCCTAGAAGAGTAAATGTTAAAACCATTTTTCGTCTGGGAAATCTCTGTCCTTTGATCATCCATCTAGCTGATAATCATTTCCAATATTGCTGATAGTCTTCAAGGCAATCAGAACAAAATAGAAGACAACTGTGTCTATCCATAGCAGTATATAACTACAATCTAGTGGTACACTACCACACCAAGTAACACACAAGTACTTGATCAAACAGTGGAACACATCCGCCACAGTAGTATACATCTACTGTCATACAATCTTCATAACAATCATCTGATATCAACCCACACAGAAACAATGTTATGATATAAACTGAATCATCTGGGCCATTCTTCCACTTACATCTGTGAGATCTCGGAAGAGCATTTGCCCTCAAAAGTAAGACATCAATGATGAGTTATCTGGACTATTCTTCTCAAGCAAGGAAGAATGATTGTTCTGATTTTTGAGCCTGGACCATTCCTCACCTTGGGCCATTCCTCCGACACTAAACAAAGTGTAACCTGGAGAGAATGAATCTGCCCTAAAGAATGCCTGTCCCTGATTGTTGAGCCTGAACCATTCCCCACCCTGGGCCATTCCTCCGGCATTAAACGAAGTTCAACCTGGAGAGAATGAATACACCCTAAGGAATGACTGTCTGGACCATTTCCCCTATTAATCACAAGAGGAAAAGATTGTCCTGTACTAACCTCCAAAACAAACCATCCCTCATGTTAACCACAATGAGAAATCGTTGTTCGGCGAGGCGGGCCAGTCTTCTTGAGTAACCCTCAAGAAGAGAAACTTCCCTAGACCACTCCCCATGTTAACCACAATGGGAAGTCGCTGTCTATGGTACATCAACAATCTGGACCATTTTCCGAACTGGAAAATGTCTGTCCGTTAGAAATCTCAATCCACTTTCCGAACTTGAAAGGAAACTGCTCATCCTGGACCATTTTTCGAACTGGAAAATGACTGTCCATAAGTCAATACATATCAGTTTTCCCTCCCAACCTGGGAGTTATCTCTTCCTTTTTCAATAAGGAAGTCATTTCCACGAGCTCCAACTTGAGTACACAAATTCTTTCATCTTGGACAAAAGCTTTACCAAAATGTCTGCTTATCTGCTCATCTGTGGGGATATGTATTGGAGAACCTCTTTCTTCTTTCTTGACTTCATCACGGATAATGTAATGCTTGATTTCAAATGTGCTTCGGTCTGGAACACTGGTTTTCTCTTAAGACTTCATGTAGCTCTGATCAATAAAGTATATCATTGTTGGAACAATGGAACATATCCATGTGGCACTTCTTCTGTCATCATGAGATCTGATCTACTGAGTAATCATCTTGATACAATATCTCTGTTATAGAAAATCTTCACCATGCTTCTGTTGTGCACTGGAGGTTCTCCACCAAGTTATCTTTTTCCATTTGCATACAAGGTTCTCTTTCTGGTATGCTTCAAAGTCTTGAGGTTTCTCTTTATACGCTCTTTGTTCAATTGTTTTGGAGAACAGTCTTTGCATTTATCTGATGTAGAACTCCAACTCATGGATGTTGCAGATGATATAGTGACTCATGTAGAGGTATGTCTGGTCTACTGGAACAAGTGGTCATCATAGTCTTCTCCCTCCATCTGGGAGAACCTCTAGTTCCAGATCTTGCAAAGCTTTTATTCATAAGTCTTCCATACACTGTTCTTCATCACGACTTTCAGTTCCTCTGTTTGATTTCTTTTGGTGAGTTCATATCAGGCTGGTAATCTTGTGATTCTCGATACAATGACTGGTTGTTCTGGCTTCTCTTTCTTTCTTGGAATCTTCATGTTCTTCCTCATGTTTTTCTTTAGCTCTTGGGTCCATGGAGTTTCTTATAGATTCCATGCCCTAAAGATTCCACTTGTTCCTTTCATCATAGGATCACATATGTGAATGGACAACCAGGGATACTTTAAGGCTTCTCTCCGAAGAAGACTTCTTCTAAGGTCAAACTGAACATGTATTGCTTTTCATGTTTGCTACCATGGATATATACTTCATCATCTCAATGGATCATAGGATTAGCTCCCTCTTAATCCTTGCTTAATGTATGAATGCATGCTCTTCTTTATGGTGATATATAATCGGCTCTCTCCATCTAGGAGAGTCCATGCTTCCGTCTGCATCCTTATTCCCTTTTCCAAAGCGTCATAAGTTTTTCTCCAATTTTCTCTTGATTGTTGACTTCTTTCTTCTAGGTTTCTTCAAGATTGATTCTGATTTCAGCTTACCTTGTAATAGTTTCCATAAGATTTGTTTGATATATTTCATCCTTTCTTGTATAATGATATAAATCATTATCTTGTTGTTCTTCCATAGATATAGTTCTTCTTGGAACATATTATCTTCTAAGAGATAGATATACAAGATATGTACAGAGACTATGCAAACAAGATATGTACAAGAACTAAGAAGAGTATTGTTACCTTTAGAAGAAGAAGTCTCTTTCATCCTGCTTGGTCTTCTTTGTAGGTTCCTTTTCTTTGGCCACTGATGCTTCGTGTGTCCCCTTCCTTTTCTTTAGCTCGGGACAATGATTCTTGTAGTGACCATACTTTTGACAGTTGAAGCATTGTACTTCTGAAATATATTTCTCTTGATTTGACTTCCTCCTTGAACCAAACTTCCTTTTGTTCCTAAAATTCTTGAACCTTGCTGTGAAGGCTTGATCATCGTACTTCTTTTGGGGTTTCTCTTTTGCACTGATCCTGGATTCTTCTTGAGCACAACAAGTCCAAAGTTCTTCAAATGTAGGATACTCCTTCCTTGTGTTCA
>ML790932.1:115714-140464 GCA_009831015.1 Picea engelmannii
CCACGTCTTGGGAAGACCATTGAGTACTATGTTTACCAATTCCTTCTCTGAAATGATTTCTTCAATAGCTTGTAGTTGATCTCTTAACTGAGAGATTCTCACAAAGTATGATGTTATGCTGTCATCATCATTCATCTTCATGTCACAGAGCTCATTCTTCAAACTCATTATTTGTCCAATGTTTCTGACTGAGAAGAGGTTTGTTAGGGCACCGTACATCTTCTTCGATGAGTCAAGATGGGAGATGTAGGGTATCAAGTGGTCTTTTATAGATTCCACTATGATACTCGTAACATTAATGTCACCGTCTTTTAACTTCTCCATAACTGCAACGTTCTGTGGTTCCTTCTCTTTTCCTTCTTCAAACTCTGGTTTCACGATCTTTCCTTTCACGATATCCAACACTTTATTCTTGGCAAGGATGAGGTCAATCCTTGACTTCCATGCTCTGAAGTTAGAAGCTCCATCTAACTTGTTTTCTGACTTCATAGAGTAAGTCATGGCTTCTTTGACTTGGTCAACCCTAGATTTGACCACAAACTCAAACTTGACGTCTTGGCTTGCTGAGAGTATCAGGAGATGCGCTAGGCTAGGGCACACTGATCTATCCGGAGATTAGGTCAATCTCTTCACTTAAGGTCCCTCAACGAGAGGTTTAGGGTTTCTGCAACTACACCTACTAGTAACCCTAGCTGCAATGCTTTGGTGACTGCTCCTGCTAGAAAACCTGGCGGCAGTTCTTCAACGAGCTTAATATCCTTATGGTTATGCTTCCTTCTAGTGGTTAGACTGAATGAAGGAGGTGTGGGCCCATAACCTGTTAGAATATAATGGATGTGCTCGTTTTACCATTGTCAATATCACTATTGTCACCCAACCATAGGCTGAAGCCACCCTCCGAGCACCTTAACCTTGACAAAGAATCACTCCGGAAGCAAACCCTAGGCTAGATAGCCAAACAAAGGGTAGAACACCTTTCCCCAAGGATAGTGCACCAACAAGAGCTGATCAGATAGTCCAAACCCTAACCAAGATATAGTCTAAGCCAAACGTGACCTGCTAGCTACTGCAGCTGCAATGACAACTCTCCTCCAAACCTGCGCACAAAATTGGGCACTACAGTGCGCACAAGTGCTGCTCTGCAATTCTGAGACTGCCTGCCAAAATGAAGACTGGCCTCCTGTATTTATAGTAAATCTGGCTAACTGCTTGGGCCGACTTCTCATTCTGGGTATCTGTCTGTTCAATATATATTAATTCTTCTGGCCGACTTCTTCTCTTGGAGGCTAATAACCTAATATAAATTATCCTCTAGAGCCGACATGTTTTCTAGGGTTATTAGCCAACTCATTAGGGTTTCTTCTTTCTTTCTGGAGTCTTATGTTCTCGTCAGGTTTACATGTGGAGGTAAATACCTCACACAACTACCATAATATCAACAACATATTAGACCAAGTTGAACTTAACTAACTTCTAAATGTTTAAATATTTTAACATCGCCCCCTAAAGAATAACTTGGGATAGGATTGAAGGATTTACAAAAATGTCACAATAGGATAAGGAATGACATATTAGAGCTTATCCCCCCTTAATGTCAACTTCCTGAATTTCACTTCTGTAAGAGACTTTGTGAACATGTCTTCAACTTGATCTTTTATAGGGAAACATAGCACTTCAAAAACTCAATCATGAATGAGTTTTTGATGAAGTGTAGCTCAATGTGTTTGTTGTGATGATATTGAACTGGATCTTTGGTGAGCTTGATGACACTTTGATTTTCGCACTAGAGGGTGGTGAGATGTTGCCGAAGTCCAAATTCTCAAAAGATCTATTGAAGCCACAAGACTTCTTGACTTGCATTAATCATTGCTCAGTATTCTACTTCTACTAAAGAAAGAACAATACATGTTTCTTACAAGCCCATGTGACATATTTGTAACCAAGGTTGAAAACATAACTTGTTGTATACTTTTGATCAATAGGGTCATCGAGCCAATCCGAATTAGTGAAACCAACCAACAAATGAGTCCCCCTTGAACTATAATGGATCTCAAACTAAATTGTACCCCAGATATACATAAGTATCATTTTTGCTGCTTTACAATGGCTTTCATGGGGTGTTTGCATATACCAAGCAATAAGACCAACAAAAAAATGAAATATGAGTATGAGTATGAGTCAAATATAAGAGGTTACCATTTAACTGATGGTAAAAAGTGGCATTGATTTCGGGAGTAGTACAGGCGGTAACAAGTTTGACTCCACACTGAAAGGGAGAAGAGGTCGGTTTACGATCTTCCATATGAAAGTGGTAAAAAAGGCCACATGCATACTTAGACTGGGAAATAAAAAATTATTCCTTAGTTTGGAATACTTTGAGGCCAAGGAAATAATGCAAATAACCTAAGTCTATCATTTCAAAGCTCTTCTTAAGGTTGGATTTCACATGGGTTAAGAGTTTAGGGCCACCACCAACGAGGATAAGATCATTAACATAAATGGCAAGTATTATGAGATGGATTCCCACTTTCTTGGTATAAACATTAGGGTCAGAATGACTTCTAAAACAACACATGTCAAGAAGAAAGTTGTCCATTTTAACATACCAAGATCAAGGAGTTTGCTTAAAACCATATCGAGATTTCCTAAGGTGACAAACAAGGTTGGAATCATTTTGAACATAGCGAGGAGGTTGTTCCATGTAGATTTATTCTTGCAAATCCTCATGAAAGAAGATGGATTTAACATCTGATGGATGTTCCATTTATGTGAGGAAACAAGGGTTAGCATAAGGTGGATGGAATTCATTTTGACAATGAGGAAAAATGTTTCATCATAGTCAATTATTTCATCTTGAGAGAATCCTTTGGCAACTAACCAGACCTTATGTCTTTCAACAACTCTATCTGATGCATACTTAGTTCTATACACCCATTTACATCTGACAAGTTTTCTTCCTTTCAAAAGAGGTACAAGATCCCAAGTGTCGTTCACCATTAAGGAATGTCATTATTCATTCATTGTTGTGTCCCGATCTAGATGAACAAAAACTCCTACAAATGTGTCTAGATTATGAGTGTTCAAAACTTGAGATAAAAGAGAGGAGGTTTGTTGGAATTGTGAAGGTGTATGGCATTGATCTGTAGGATCATCGACAAGATCACCAATTGCTTCTCATGTTGAACAAACCCATCTAGGAAGTGGTGGCCTGGTGCAGATTCATATTCAATGAACTCATTTGGAGGAAGGGGAATAGGTGGAGGTAGATTTTCATCCTCATTGTCATCATTTGAAGAAGAAACCAAAATAAGACCAGAAGAATGAACAAACACCAAAGATGGCTCATAGGCCTAAGATAACACAAACGCTGAAGATGACTCGAATGTCACATATAGCACAAATGTCGAATTAGGTTTATAGGTTGAAAGATTTTCACTCAAATTTAACATCTCTTCTAATAATAATTTTATTGGAATGAGGTTGAAGAAAATATAACCTTTGACATCTTTAGAATATCCAACAAAAATGCACTTCTCACTTTTATGTTGTAATGATTTCATTTTTTCATCACGAATGTGAGCCCATGAGTCACTACTAAATAATTATCAAATATATGAAGTGTTGAAAAAAGCCACTTAGGAAGCGGTGGTGTTGGTGCAGGTTCATAGTCAATGGGCTCATCTGGAGGAAGATGAGTAGGTTGAGGTGGATTTCATCGTCATTGTCATCATTTGATGAAGAAACTAGAATAGGACTAGAAGAATGCACAAAATTCGAAGATGGCTCACAGGCCAAAGATAACACAAACATCGAAGATGGCTTGTAGGCCAAAGATAGCACTGACAACAAATTAGGTTCGTAGGCCAAGAAAAATTCACTCAAATTTATCATCTTTTCTAATAATTATTTCATCGGAATGAGGTTGAAGAAATCTATAACCTTTGACATCTTTAAAATATCTAACAAAAATGAACTTCTAACTTTTATGTTGTAATGATTTTCCTTTTTCATCACGAATGTGAGTCCATGTTTTAGTACCAAATACAGGGAATTGACTTAAATATGACTTAATTTTAGTCTATGCTTCTTCCTGTGTTATTTTTGTTAAAATCTTTGTGAGCAAGAAATTTACCATGTAATTGGAATAATTGACGCAGCCCCTCCCAACCTGCAGGTCGGAAGTCCACGCACACAGGATCTTTCTTCTTCCGCTGGCCCGAAGAGCTCTCAACAATTGGCTCTTCTATTTCCCTTTCGGGAAATCTGCACCCCACAGTAAAACCTTGTGGAATCCCCCTTCACACTTCGGGAGATCGGACTTCACGATTTCGCGAGTTTTGTGATCGAGCGTCTGTGCTTTCAGACCTCCGAACACCGATATGCCGAGTTTCGTTAAACTCTGGAATGCTAAGGTTCTGCCTCCATTAGAAATCAATGGTTCTGGAGTTTTCCCTTGATCCAACGATCAGAGCTATTTCGCACAATGGGAGCTCGATATACAAGAGTTCTATGTCTCCTCTACCTTCCGGGTCCCGAAATCCCGAAAAACTTGCGCACCTACTTCGGGTCCCACAACCCTTGTCCTTTTCCATGCGTCACTTCAACCACGCTTTCCACTGTCCTGAGTTTTTTTTTTTTTCACTTTTCGCCTCCTCGCGATCTGCTAATCTGTGTGGTTTCACTATTTCGGTTATCGGGAATCCTAGACTCGCGATCCCCAACCTTATGTCACCGCAAACCCCGATTTCCCGATTCCCGATTCGCCGATGGACTAGATCACTTGTGTCGCGATTTCAGAAATCGTATTGGGAAGGGATTCTGTTCCTTGTCGACGCGAACGCCGAATTCCGGAACTCCGAAGCTCCGAGATGCCGACGTGACAATCTCTGTCTTTCACACGAAAGCTCCCCTTTCGCGTTTCGGGGATTTGATCCGCCAAAGTCTTGGCCTCCTCTCGCCTTTTCAAACCCCGAAATGCCGAAACGCTTGGATTCCAACATGTGTCCAAATCTTGACCCCACAATGAAACCTTCTGCCTTGTCGGATTATCGGACTTCGCAGTTTCGCGAATCCAAATGACGAAGTTTCGGTCTTTCCACCCACGAAGCCATGAAATGGAATTTCACAAGTAAATCCAACGGTCCTCATTGGCGTGAATATGCGGCCCTCTCTCTCCTGAGCTTCCGCTTGCAGGAAACGACCATCGTAACCTCCTTGCTACTCTGCGAGATTTGACAGCGCGTGGGATTTCACGAATTCTCCATGAAGAATTCCAACCGTCCGTTCTCCCTTCTGAGCACTTCTGCAAATTTGATAAAGTGATTTGCCACAGAAATTAACCGCCTGCAACGCAACCTTGTGATGCCTCCAGACACCAACCTTCTCTACTTTTCTTTGATGACTCTGAAGACTCTATCCCCCCTAAGATTTCTCCAACTCTGAGTCTTAGAGAAGACTCCTGCATGCACTCCTTGTGGCAAATCCTTCAATTACTTCAAAGAATTGAAGTCCTTCGACTCTGCGCACTCCCTGCAGCAGTAGTCCTTCAACAATTTCTCAGGTTCGCAAACTCTGAGACTTTACTCGGCCTGCGCACTCGTTGCACGGCTCCTGTGCCTAGCTGCACTTCTGAGGGAATGAGAACAAAAGCTATCTTATCTGAGCTTTCAGAGACAAACCTCTGAACCCTTTGTCAATGCACTCCTTGCGGAGAATTCAACTGCACTCCTTGCAGGAACTCTTGCTCAGATAGAGAAACAATTGAAACTCATTTCCCTTACCCTCTCTCTCTCTCAGATTTCATACATTTAACAAGAAATCATACACACATAACATAAACAACAAATGCATGATAGAAAAAGTAAAACATTCATGAGCATAACATTCAACAATACATACACAGAGAGTATCACAACACCATGAATCTGAATTAAAGCTTTTTGTATTAATCCAAAACTTCTGTACATGGAATTCTTCTACACAACTATCTACTTCTTCTCTTCTCCGCTCTATGCTCTCATCTTAACAATAATAATACAACTATACAATGAGGATGTCTATATCCCGTTTCCCTCTTGCACTCTAAAACTGTCTAATCTAAGCATTAAATTCTATCTACCTACATTAACTTTGCATAAATGCCTCTATCTACTTCAGACGAGAGCGGGACGCTCAAGGTCTGATTACAATAATACAAGCACGCCTCCATTTAATGACTTCATTAATATTTCAAAACATTTTCAAAAAATGTGCTCGGTGCTTTTCCAGCGGTCTCTTATCTCCGCACTGGCTCGCTGATGGCTATGCTTGCACGCCTTTATGATGCTCCTGCATCATACTCCCTCGCTTGGAAATTTTCATGGGCTCCTGTCCATGAGCTCGCGCACGATCTGCCCATGCTTCTGTATTTCAGCTTCGTTCTCCCAGCTGGCATCTTCAACTGGATGACCCTTCCACTTGATCAAGTATTCAAAGTATTGCTTCTGCCTGGTCCTCTTACCAACTCTTTTGTCCAGTATGCGCTCCATCTGCGGCCTTTCTGCAACTGGGATTTGTTTTATCCACTGAACCTCTGGCTATTCATTTCCTGCTTTTGCTTCCTCAGCTTTATAAGGGTACAAATCTGAGACATTGAATATCGGAGAAATTTCGATCCCATCGGGTAATTCAATCTCATATGCATTCGCCCCAAATTTCTTCAAGACCTTACATGGTCCGATTTTCTTCATCTTCAGTTTATGATATGTTCCCTTCGAGAACCTTTCCTTTCTCAAATGTGCGAGGATCAAATCGCCAACTTCAAACTGAAGTTCTCTCCTGTGTTGATCTTCTCTCTGCTTATATTCTTGGCTCGAATGTTGAAATCGCTCCTTCACCTGGTTGTGAAGTTCCTTCATCACCTCTGCGAAATCTTTTGCACTAGCGCTCCTAGTCGCAGTCTGTTCTGAATCCCTCATCTCATAAATTCCTCTTGGCTGCATGCCATAGACAATCTGAAATGGACTCTATCCTGTGCTTCTGTTGATTGAATCGTTGTAAGAAAAATCCGCCTGTGGTAATATGTTGTCCCACTGACTATGGTGTTCTGTCATCAAGCTCCTCAGCAAGTCTCCCAAACTCCTGTTCACAGCTTCTATTTGTCCATCCGTTTGGGGATGATAAGCTGAACTGAATGACAAGTTTGTCCCCATCTTTTTCCATAAGGTTCTACAAAAGTGTCCTACGAACTTAGTGTCTCGATCCGAAACTATGCTTCTTGGCAAGCCATGAAGTCGAATG
This sequence comes from Picea engelmannii, assembly GCA_009831015.1. Taxonomy (NCBI): domain Eukaryota; kingdom Viridiplantae; phylum Streptophyta; class Pinopsida; order Pinales; family Pinaceae; genus Picea; species Picea engelmannii. Next base: position 122,993 of record ML790932.1, read on the forward strand.
ACTTCTTTGAAAAATAGATTCGCAATGTGAGTTGTGTCACTGGTTTTTTGGCATGGAATGAAATGTGCCATTTTGGAAAATCTATCCACCACCACAAAGATTGATTCAAACCCTCTTTATGTTCTTGGCAACCCCAATATGAAGTCCATGCTGACTACATCCCATGGCCTCTCAGGTATGGGCAATGGTTGATAAAAACCTGCATTCTGCCTCTTTCCTTTTGAATGTTGACAAATTCTACATCTTTCCACAAATCTTTTGACGTCTGCTCACATTCCTGGCCAAAAATATGACTCATTCAACTTTGCGAACGTCTTGTCATGATCGAAATGCCCGACCAATTCTCCACTGTGTTTCTCCTTCAGCAAATTCTCCCTCATGGAGCATTTTGGAAAACAAAGCTGATTACCTTTAAACAATAATCCTTCCTGGATCATGTATTCTGCCCATTGGCTTCTATCTCTGAGAATTGGATTCTCAGCTGCTTCGTACGCCTCTTTAAAATCTGGATCAACTTGATACATCTCCTTGAGATCATCAAAACCCAACGTTTTGACCCTGAACTCCTGCAATAGCAAACACTTCCTGCTCAAAGCATCAACAACTTTGTTAGCAGTACCAGAAATATGTTTAATCACAAAAGTGAAATTTTGCATATATTCAATCCATTTTACATGTCTTTGATTCAACTTCTCCTGTTGAGTCACAAATTGCAATGCATGGTTATCACTGTACAAGACAAACTCTTTAAGAATTAAGTAATGTCTCCATTTCTTCAATGCCTGTATAATAACATAGAACTCCTTGTCATACGTGGAGTATTTTCTCTTGGCTTCATTCAGCTTCTTGCCGAAGTATGCTATCGGCTTGTCTTCTTGGCTCAAGACTGCCCCTATTGCAAATCCACTTGCATCACATTTTACCTGAAATGTCTTTTGGAAATTTGGAAATCAGGCAACACCAGAATTGGTTGTTCCATAATTTTCCTTTTCAACAAATTAAAACTCTTTTCGGCTTCTTCTGTCCAGTGAAAAGATCTATGTCTCTTCTTCACTGTGTCCATCATCAGTGCACTAATTCCACTGAAATTCCTAATGAATTTTCGGTAGAAACTAGCCAATCCGTGAAAACTTCTCACCTCAAAGATATTCTTTGGTGACGACCAATTCTTGATCACCTCCACTTTATCTGGATCCATCCTCAACTTATCTGCAGAAATAACAAAACCCAAATAAATGAGGTCCGTCTTCATGAATGAGGATTTCTTCATGTTTATCAACAACTTCTTCTACTGTAACCTCTGCATCACTATAGCCAAATGTTCCAGATGCTCTGCCTTTGTTTTACCTCAAAATCAGTATGCCATCAAGGTACACAATGACAAATTTTCTGATGAAATCCTTCAGGACTTCATTCATCAACCTCATGAAAGTACTCGACGCATTTGTTAAACCAAACGGCATGAAAAGCCATTTGTATAACCCTTCATTGGTTTTGAATGTTGTCTTCCATTCGTCACCTTCCCTCATGCGGATTTGGTGATAACCACTTTTTAAATCAATTTTCGAAAAAAAATTGGCCCCACTCAAGCAATCCATCAGATCATCCATCCTTGGCAATGGAAATCTGTATCTGATGGTTATCTTGTTGATTTCCCTCGAGTCAGTACACATCCTCCAGCCTCCGTCTTTCTTCTGACTGAGTACTGTCGGAACATCACACAGACTCAAGCTTTCCCTGACCAAACCTTTGTCCAACAAATCTTGGACTTGTCTTTTGACCTCTTCATTCTCCTACGGCATAAATATGTACGCTGCTTTGTTTGGAAAACTAGGTCCAGGTATGAGATCGATATGATGACTCACACTTCTGATCGGTGGCAATGAACGAGGTAGTTCGTCCACTACTATGTCAGTGAACTCTTCCAGTAGTTCCTGAACCTCTTCTAGTAAATCATCTACCCTTGTGTTGGTTAAAACAATCTTTGGCTTCCTGACCACAATGGATTGCGGTTCCTCCTTTTTCTTAACCTCCTTAAGAAATTCCTTCCCACTCATGAGAAGTACAGTGTTTCTCACCTTCGGTTTTATTTATTTATCTTTGATTGGCAACAATATGTGAGTTCTCCCATTTTTCTCTAGGGTGTATGTGTTCATTCTCCCATCATGAATCACATTCCTGTCATATTTCCACAGTCTACCTTGCAATAGATGACAAACATCCATAGGAATAACATCACAGAGTATTTCATCTTTATACCCTCCTATCTTAAATTCAACTAAACATTGCTTAGTTACATTTACTTGATGTCCTTTTTGCAACCACGAAACTCTGTATGGGCTTGGATGATCAATCATCTCCAGCTCCAGTTTTTCTACCATCTCTGTAGAAACGAGATTATCTATGCTACCACTGTCTATAATAACTTTACATTTCCAGTCTTTGGTTTTGCACGCAGTCCGAAAAAGTCTATTTCTTTGGACTGAACTCTCCACCTCCTTCTCTAGTGTTAAAAGAGCTTTTCGCATCATCAACAATCTTCTGCCTTCAGCATCCTCCGCCTCAACATTTTTCTTTTGTGCTTCGGCGATGTGAGTTTCCCCACCTTCTTTCTTTTTGTCTGGACACTCATAAGACTTGTGTCCATTCTTTCCACACGTGAAGCATGTTATCACTCCACCTCTTCCTCTTCCTCTACCTCTAGTACGAGGAAAAATGTTGTTATCAGCATACTCTCCTCTCTGATCATCATACTGCCTTCTCTGTCCAGCATATTTCCCTTTCTACGAGCTTCCACCTCTCTCAATTTGAGGTTAAGGTTTCTTCCAGTCTTCCTTAGGCTTCTGACTTCTATCTTGGACAACTGATTTGCCCCTGACTTGACTTCTGCCTCAACTTCTTTGACCTTGTTTTCGGCTCAGCTTCTCTTTCGCCTTTAGAGCCATTTGATAAGCATCTTCCACTATTCAGATGGTCATCATGCTCATCTCATCCTGAATTTCGTATCTCAGGCCATTCATATATCTGGAAACCTTTTCATCATTACTTTCACGATGACCTGCTCTGATGTTCAGCCTGTAGAACTCTTCAGTGTACTCCTTCACTGTCATCATCTTCTGCCTCAAGTTCTGCATCCTTCAAAACAAGGTAATTTGATAATCCCTGGGAATGAATTTCGCTTTCATCTTTGCGATCATCCTATCCCAACTCTTGATTTTCTGCTTACCTTGGCAACGTCTGTCAGCTTGTAGTTCATCCCACCACAATGCTGCATGTTCCTTAAGTCTTGTGACAACATGTTTGACCTTCTTGCTTCTTCGACATCTTCATAGTCAAAATATGTGCCCAGATCTCTAATCCAGTCTAGAATCTCTTCAGCATCCAAGTTTCCCTCATAAACTGGAATGTCCATTTTGGCTCTTGCACTCATTCTTGCAACAACACTAATCAAGCATTCATTTGCTGCATCTTCTGCTGTGATTTCTTCTTCTCGATGTCTAGCTTCATCTTCGCTTTCAGACTCACTGACATCTCCAATAACAGCTCTGTGCCTTTGTTTTATTTCCACGTCCACGAGTCTGGCACAAATGTCATGCAGATCTCTTTCCACTTCTGGATTCTGCACCTGTCTACCTCTTTCTCTTGACACCTCCCTATCCTCTGGCAGATCGGGTGTTTGTCTGTCCCTTCTCCTCGGTGGCATGGCTGAAATTCCTTCTCGCTTTTCCTGCCTGAAATATACAAACAAGAATCAGGCTCTGATAGCAAGATGATGCAGCCCCTCCCAACCCGTAGGTCGGAAGTCCATGCACACAAGATCTTTCTTCTTCCGCTGGCCCGAAGAGATCTCAACAATTGGCTCTTCTATTTCCCTTTTGAGAAATCTGCACCCCATAGTAAAACCTCGTGGAATCCCCCTTCACACTTCAGGAGATCGGACTTCACGATTTTGTGAGTTTTGTGATCGAGCGTTTGTGATTTTAGACCTCCGAACACCGATATGCCGAGTTTCGATAAACTCTGGAACGCTAAGGTTCCGCCTCCACTAGAAATCAACGGTTCTGGAGTTTTCCCTTGATCCAATGATCAACGCTATTTTGCGCACCGGGAGCTTGATATACAAGAGTTCTATGTCTCCTCTACCTTCCGGGTCTCGAAATCCCAAAAAACTTGCGCGCCTGCTCCGGGTCCCACAACCCTTGTCTTTTTCCACGCGTCACTTCAACCTCGCTTTCCACTGTCGTGAGCTTTTTGTTTTTTCACATGTCGCCTCCTCGCGATCTGCTAACCTGTGTGGTTTCTCTATTTCGGTTATCAGGAGTCCTAGACTCGTGATCCCCAACCTTATGTCACCGCAAACCCCGATTTCCCGATTCCTGATTCGCCGATGGACTAGATCACTTGTGTCGTGATTTCAGAAATTGTATTGGGAAGGGATTCTATTCCTTGTCGACGCGAACGCCGAATTCCCGAACTCCGAAGCTTCGAGATGCCGACGTGACAATCTCTGCCTTTCACACGAAAGCTCCCCTTTCGCGTTTCAGGGATTTGATCTGCCAAAGTCTTGGCCTCCTCTCGCCTTTTCAAACCCCGAAATGCCGAAACGCTTGGATTCCAACACGTGTCCAAATCTTGACCCCACAATGAAACCTTCTGCCTTGTCGGATTATCGGACTTCGCAGTTTCACAAATTCAAATGACGAAGTTTCGGTCTTTCCACCCACGAAGCCCCGAAATGGAATTTCGCGAGTAAATCCAACGGTCCTCGTTGGCGTGAATATGCAACCCTCTCTCTCCTGAGCTTCTGCTTGCAGAAAACGACCACCATAACCTCCTTGCTACTTTGCGAGATCTGACAGCTCGCGGGATTTCACTAATTCTCCACGGAGAATTCCAACCATCCGTTCTCCCTTCAGAGAACTTCTGTAAATTTGATAAAGTGGTTTTCCACGGAACTTAACCGCCTGCAACGCAACCTTGTGATGCCTCCAGACACCAACCTTCTTTGCTTTTCTTCGACAACTGTGAAGACTCTATCTCCCCTGAGCTTTCTCCAACTCCGAGTCTTAGAGAAGACTCCTGCAAGCACTCCTTGTGGCAAATCCTTCAATTACTTCAAAGAATTGAAGTCCTTCGACTCTGCACACTCCCTGCAGTAGTAGTCCTTCAACAATTTCTCAGGTTCGCAAACTCTGAGACTTTACTCGGCCTACGCACTCCTTGCACGACTCCTATGCCTAGCTGCACTTCTGAGGGAATGAGAAAAAAAACTATCTTATCTGAGCTTTCCGAGACAAACCTCTGAACCCTTTGTCAATGCACTCCTTGTGGACAATTCAACTGCACTCCTTGCAGGAACTCTTGCTCAGATAGAGAAACAATTGAAACTCATTTCCCTTACCCTCTCTCTCTCTCTCTCGGATTTCATACATTTAACAAGAAATCATACACACATAGCATAAACAACAAATGCATGACAGAAAAAGTAAAACATTGATGATCATAACATTCAACAATACATACACAGAGAGTATCACAACACCATGAATTTGAATCAAAGCTTTTTGTATTAATCCAGAACTTATGTACATGGAATTCTTCTACACAGCTCTCTGCTTCTTCTCTTCTCTGCTCTATGCTCTCATCTTAACAATAATAATACAACTATACAATGAGGGTGTCTATATCCCGTTTCCCTCTTACACTCTAAAACTGTCTAATCTAAGCATTAAATTCTATCTACCTACATTAACTTTGCATAAATGCCTCTATCTACTTCAGATGAGAGCGGGATGCTCAAGGTCTAATTACAATAATACAAGCACGCCTCCATTTAATGACTTCATTAATATTTCAAAACATTTTCAAAAAATGTGCTCGGTGCTTTTCCAGCTGTCACTTACTCCGCGCTGGCTCGCTGCTGGCTATGCTTGCACGCCTTTATGATGCTCCTGCATCAATAATCGATGGCTTCCATCAAATAATCAAGACTTAATCCTTTATATTGGATCATACAATTAGCCATTTCCTTTAAGGTTTGTTTCTTTCTCTCAACAACACCATTTTGTTATGGTGTATATGGAACAATATGTTGCATTTGAATGCCCTATGTAGTGTCGTAGGTTGAAAACTTATTGTTCACACATTTGTCATCATTATCTGTTCTTAACCTTTGTAGTTGATGTTTAGATTATTTTTCTACAAAGGGATTTTTAGGGAAAAAACATTTCAAAAACTTCACTCTTAAGTTTTAAGAAGTAAACGTAAGTGTGTCTAGAGAAATCATCAATGAAATTTAAGTACTTGCACCTTGAGAAAGGAGGAGAAGAAAGTGGATCACACAAAACTATGGACAATTTACAAAGAGGCCGAGGTGTGCCAAAAGGGATGTTTGTCAAAGCACCCCAATGATGTTTTCCGAGAACACAAATGATAGAAACACCATCATTGCAAAAAATAAGAGAAAGGTCAGTCACCATATTTTGATTACATAGTTGATGCAATGAGCGATAGTTTAGATGACCAAACCACTCATACTAGATTTTTGCTCAAGTAATTGATGTGAGACCAAACCACTCATACTAGAGTTTTCTCAAGTCATCAATGTGAGCAATAAAAACCGATAACAAAGAGGCCAAGGCATGCCAAAAGGGACATTTGTCAAAGCACCTAATGATGTTTTCCGAGAACACAACTGATAGAAACACCATCTCTGCAAGAAATAAGAGAAAGGTCAGCCACCATATTTTGATTACATAGTTGATGCAATGAGTGATGGTTTAGATGACCAAACCACTCATACTAGAGTTTGCTCAAGTCATCGATGTGAGCAATAAAAACTGATAGCAAATATTATGACCTAAAATTGAAAAAATTGTACTAACTGGTAATATCATCAACATCTCCGATGGATAGGAAATGTTTAGGATTTTTTAAATCCTTGATTACAATTTGGTGAGATAAAAAATCTACTATTTTACCTTGATCTGAATGAGTGATTTGATATACTAATAGGAGGTTGTAGGAAATAATTGAAACACATATCACATTATTGAAATGACCATTATCTTTTTGAATTTTTTTAGACCCTATAACATTAAGAGCTATATCATCACCAACAAATATTTGTCTAGTGCTACAAGTATTAAGAGAAGAAAAAATGGCTTTATCCTTAGCCATATGATAAGTGTTTAAGTACCAAATATTTGAATAATAAAAGCACCATACAATATAATGACAACAATATAGAAATCCCACTTTATTATTATCAAACCTTTAAGGTAGGGAAACACCATACAATCGTTCATTTTAAGGAAGGAATCCACTCCTGATCACTTGTCTCTTCGAGGGTGATCCAGATGGATGTCGTTGGCCTCCCGCCTATTCCAACTAGTTCATTTTGGCAGTTTTCCAGTTTTCCAGTTTTTTTTCCTAATTTTTGAGTCCCTAACTTGCGAGGCCGTTTTGAGGCCCTAAACAACGTTTTTAGGGATCACCACAGTCTGAAATGAATTTTGATAGATGCAACAAAATGTGTAGTCCTTGGATAGACCTTTCCAATGGGCTATCGTGCACCTAAAACAAATATCGTATGCAAAAGTTACGATCCCGGGAAGTTGATGTACTAACTTACCCAAATAGGGCCCACATGACTTTTGACGCTTCATCTCCCAGGGTTAGGTTTTTGGATGTCTAGGGTTTTTGACATTCTTGTTTATTGTAAAAAGACCTTTAGAGCCTCATTGTAATCATCTTCTTGCGAATGAGCGCAACCGTCACATCTATTCTCAGAGATAAGCTGCCACCATTCCAACAAGCTTGTTTTCCGCTGCATTTTACAGTTTCAACTTATTTCCTTATTGAATAGAAAACCGGTTTTACTGTATCTCTGTTGCTCTGTGTTAAGCATATTTTAATAATATGTATTCATTTCGTTTTGCTCATAAAATACAGATTAGTGGTATCAGAGTGGTCTACTCCTTGTCATCTTAATGCATGTCCCCAATGAGGTTGGGGTACAAAGAATTGGGTCTCAAGCTTGTTTTTATTGAGGACAAAAGCTCTCACATGCCTAAACAACCTCCCATGGTAGGAGAAAACAAAGATGACGAGACATTAGATCCTTTCAAAATTTTTCTTGAGGAAGCCCTCACGCAATAGAGGAACGCGATGATGGATAGTTTCACACAAATCCATCGACGACTACCAACAGACAACGCATCTTCCTCGAGTGGAGGCGTCGCCCCATTCAAGGTACAAATCAACTTCGATATTCCTATATTTGAAGTTCAGATAGATGTAGACAAGTGGCTGAATCTACAAGAAGAGTATTTTTCTGTCCATAACTTTTCAAATAGAGAAAAAATTACTTTTGCGCTCCTCAAAGCCGTTCCCCATGTCAAAGATTGGTGGGAAATTTTCTGTGAGAAAAATAAAACAGAGGAACCCTCATTATTTACAGTCGCGACCACCTGGGAATCCTTCATGGATGCTATTAAGGAACAATACTACCCTGTTGGAAGTTATGACGACTTGTATACCAAATGGACCACACTACGACAAGAAAGAGACCAAGCAGTGTCAAATTTCACAAATATCTTCCATACCCTACGCACCAAGCTGGGTATCAAAGATTCAGAGCGACATTTGGTGCTCAAGTATCATGGTGCTCTACATAGATACATCCAGACCTAAATGGAATTTCTAGACATCTTGTCCTTGGGCGCAACCTATCGATATGTTGTCAAAATTGAGCAGAAGCTCAAACAAAATACACGACAATTTGGGCCTCGGAAGCCCTCACAGCAAAAATTGGGGAAGGGAGGCCCCAACCTACAGAAAAAAGGACAGAGAAAAGATGGACAGTATCAAGACAACCAGTTTAATCCGCAATCAAAGAAGGACACCATAAAGATAAATAAGGATACCGAGAAGTGGTGCGACTTCCATAAGATCCCTTGGAATAACACTGCTGATTTCTGCTCAAAGCAATCGCTGGTGGCCGAAGTGAAATCCTATGAATCAGATGTGGGTTCTGACTCTGAGTTAGAACCAGAAAGGGGAAAACATATCATTGACACGGAACCCAGTGCCACTGTTTCTACCACCAAGCTCCAGCCTTGTGAACCAAACGAGCCAAAAGTAGGCGAGCGTCTTTTCCATTCACAGATGTGGGTAAAAGGCACCCCACTGCACTTCATCATTGATAGTGGTAGCCATAAGAACCTCATCTCAGCAGAGGTCATCAAGTGGCTGGCCTTGCCGACAACGCCGCACCCACAACCCTATAACATTGGATGTCTCTGCCAAGGAAGCGATCTCCACATCAGCCAACAGTGTCGACTATCGTACGCTATCAAGCCCTTCAAAGACGAGGTATTGTGTGATGTTTCTTGTCTCGAAGTTTGTAATGTTATTTTGGGCCAACCTTATTTATGGAAATGTCATGCTATATATGAGTCCAGGCCTCCTAGTGTTATTATTATTTTGAACAGGAAATTGAACAAGATACCTGAGACAGTCCCTCCTACTTCTATTTCCTTGATCTTTTCTAAGCAATGAAGGAACGTCGTCTCTCAGACTGAGAAATTTGTCTTCTTCGTGATTCACTCTCAGAGTAAGTGAAAGATCGTAGCCACATCCAGAGCCTCCGTGACCGATCTCTCCACACAACATAAGCAAGTGGATAAGGTCGTGGAAGAATACTCATATATCTTCTCCTCTCCTACTGAGGTACCTCTGCACTGTCAGGTCAAACATCCCATCGATTTAAGCCTAGACGCACCGCTACACAATGGGCTGGTCTACCACCAATATCTATTAGAAAACAAGGAGATCAAGAGGCAGATCCAAGAATTGCTCCACAAGGGGCACATCCGCCCCAACTCATTGCCTTGTGGGATCCCAATTGTACTGGTGCAGAAGAAAGATGGGACCTGACGACTCTGTATTGATTACTGGGCCCTGAATAAAATCACAGTTCGAAACCAGTACCCGATTCCCTGAATTGACGACCTCCTTGATCATCTCACCGGGGCCAAATACTTCAGTAATATTGATCTAAAATTTGGCTACCACCAGGTCCCAATAGAACAGACAGATGTATGGAAAGGCCTTCAAGTCAAAAGATGGTCTTTTTGAATGGTTGGTCATGCCCTTTGGTTTGAAAAATACTCCAACAACTTTTATGAGGATGATGGACGATATCCTGCGACCTTTCACCAATAATTTTGTACTGGTGTATCTGGATGACATCCTCATCTACATTAAGACTTGGGTGGAACACTTACAGCATATTCAGTAGGTTTTTCACACCCTGCGACAACACAAACTATATGAAAACTTGGAAAAATTCTCCTTCAGCATGGACAGGGTCCATTACTTAGGCTACATCGTTGATGAGCATGGTGTGCATGTGGATCCAACCAAGATCTAGGTCATCCGTGATTGGCCAGCCCCAACCACACTCACTAAGATTCATAGCTTCTTGGGCCTCACCAATTTCTATCGCAGGTTCGTGTTGGGATTCTTTCATACTGCATGGGCCCTCGGCCAAGTAACCAGGGGTGGCGGCAAGCCAAAATTTGTGTGGGACTTGTCCCAACAACAAGACTTCGATGACTTGAAGCAGCATTTGTTTTCATCCCCAATACTTTCATTACCGGACCTGCAACATCCATTTGAGGCCGAGACAGATGCTTCAGACTATGTTGTGGGCGCCGTTCTCACTCAACACGACCACCCCGTGGCATATCATAGTGAGACACTATCAGATGTTGTTCGTAAGTACCCTACTTACGACAAAGAAATGTACTCCATTGTGCAAGCTTTCTGCCAATGGAGACATTACATTCTGGGGAAGGAGACAATCATCCACACTGATCACAAGCCACTACAGTTCATGCAGACCCAAAGCAAATTGTAGAATGACTTCCATCCGAAGTGGTCCACATACAACAGTTCCACCTCAACATCAAGTATAAAACAAGAAGTACCAACCGAGTTGCCTACTGCCTCAGCTGACCTCCAGTCATGACACTCACCACAGTGCTAGACTCTTGCGGCCATGAGACCTCCGGATGGCCCCACCTCTATCAGACAGGCCTTGACTTCTCCACCACCTACCAAATGTTGGGAGCAAACTCAGTGGTTGCTAATTTCCATCTTCAGGACGGGCTGTTGTGCCATCTGAGCCATCTCTGCGTTCCATCAAGCGAGTGTGGGAAGCTGATTTGGGAATCTCACTACAATCGGGTGGTAGGACACTTTGGCGTCGAAAAGACAGTGACAGTGCTGCAGAAACATTTCTATTGGTCAAAACTTCAACAGGATGTCGACAAGTATATCAGGTCCTGCACTGCCTGCGCTATTTCCAAACTGACCACTAAGAAACAGGGCCTGTACACCCCTCTACCTACTCCTAACAAGCCATGGGAATCCATCTCAATGGATTACATTTCGGGCCTCCCGTCCACCAAGAGGGGCAATGACTGTGTTTTTGTGGTTGTTGATCGCTTTTCCAAGATGACGATGCTAACCACCTGCAAGAAGAACATCACTGCAGAGGCCACTGCCAATATCTTCTTTGAATGCGTCTGGGTACACTTTGGGATCCCACAAACCATTGTATCAGATCGGGACAGTCAGTTCCTCAACATATTTTGGTTGAGCCTCTGGTCACTGTTGGATACCAAGCTCACCAAATCCACTGCCTTCCACCCCTAGACAAATGGCTAAACTGAGGTCATCAATCGAATGATCATACATATCCTCCACATGTACAATTCCAAGCACCCCTACACATGGAATGAGAGTCTTTCCTATGTTTAACATAGATACAAACGAGCCCTGCATAACTCAACTGGCCACAACCCCTTTCAGGTGGGGTTGGGATTCCAACCATTGGGTCCCATGGATATTGCACTACCCCTGACAACCACCTCGACCGACTCATCTCCCGCTCCACTAGAAGCTGACAAAGCCACCCGGTTCATTGAGAGGATCCAACACATCCGCCAACAGGTTCAATATATTTTACATAAGTCCAATTCCAAGTACAAGCAATGCCATGATCAACACCAGGTGCCACATAAGTTTCAGGTGGGAAACAAAGTTTGGTTTCACTTGCAGAAAGAGTGCCTTACAGGTCCCCATTAGAAGCTTCGCCCACTTGGGTATGGGCCATACACCATCACCAAGGTTGTGGGTGACAATGATTTCGCGCTCAAAATTCCCCCTTTCCTTGATCTTCACCCAACCTTCAACGTGGCTATCCTTCGACCATATTTCCCACCATTATTGGACACCTCAGAGATAGCAGAGCAATTGACACCAACAGAGCTCAACCTTGACTGCATGCAAAAATAATTCAGTGATCATATTGTGGACACACAGATCAAGGGCGCCCAACAGCAAATGATCAAGCTTTATCGAGTTGTCAAAGCAGGACAGCTCCTACACCAAGGCAAGTAGCTCAGCTGAGACCAAATTCAACAAAAATTTCCTCATCTGATGGGGGAACTCAACACAATGGAGACCATTGCTTCCTAAGGGGGGAGGATTGATCCAGATGGATGTTGGTGGCCTCCCACCTATTCCAACTGGTTCATTTTGGCAGTATTCCAGTTTGGCAGTTTTGTTTCCTAGTTTTCGGGTCCCTGAATTGCGAGGCCATTTTGAGGCCTTAAACAACGTTTTTAGGGCCCGCCACAGTCCAAAACGACCTTTGATAGCTAGCAACAGAATGTGTAGTCTTCGAATAGACCTTTCCAATGGAATATTGTGTGCCTAAAAGGAAGATCGTATGCAAAAATTACGACCCTAGGAAGTTGATGTACTAACTTACCCAAACAGGGCCTACATGACTTTTGGTGTTTCATCTCCTAAGGTTAGGTTTTTGGATGTCTAGGGTTTTTGACATTCCTGTTTATTGTAAAAAGACCTTCAAAGCCTCATTGTAATCATCTTCTTGCGAATGAGCGCAACCGTCACATCTCTTCTCAGAGATAAGCCACCACCATTCCAACAAGCTTGTTTTCCGCTGCATTTTACAGTTTCAACTTATTTCCTTATTGAATAGAAAACCCGTTTTACTATATCTCTATTGTTCTGTGTTAAGCATCTTTTAATAATTTGTATTCATTTCGTTCTGCTCATAAAATCCAGATCAGAGGGGGTAACCTTCTAATTATCTATGCTCCAAATATAATATTTCTTAACACACCCATTACAAACATAGTTACCAACTTAATGAGAATCGTGACCTCAAAACGAGAACTTTGGCCCAAAAAACCCATATTTTTGCATAAAAAACATCAAAATCAACCCCCAAATCAAAAAGTGGTGCTACCGGTAGCACCATGTTTTAAAACGAGGTCAAAATTACAACATTTTTCAAACATGGGCTTCAAAACTTAGATAGTAGCTGAGAAAAACCTTAAAATTAGCACCTAAAAACCAATAAGATGTTTTTGAATTTTTTTTTTTCTTTTCAAAACGTTAAATTTTGAGATCATTTGAAATCGTATTTTTATCACTTGGTACCATTAAAACCAAAACCTCAAAATCAACCATCAAATTGAAAAGTATTGCTACTGGTAGCACCCATTCTAAAATTGGGGTATGAAAATGACACATTTTTATAATGTGGTAAAATAACTCATCATTACTGTAAACAAAATCATAAAAGAAACCTTAAATGTTTACTTTTTAAATGTTATTATCACGCAAAGCACAAGGTAATACATAATGCCATGAAAATATCACAATATACTTTAAAAACTCAACGTCACTTTTTAATAATTTTTTACTTTTAATAATAAAAAAGTAAATACAAGTTACATTGAATGAAATATAAATAATTTCTTAAAAGTATTGTTATATTGACCATATTCAAAACATATGAGCTAAGAAATTCTATGACCTAACAAAATGGTGTAAAACACAAAAAAACTAGAAAGAAATGAAAAAAAATTAAAATTTCCCCGGAAAAAAATAATTTAAAAAACAAAAAAATATGTTTTTATTTTTTATTTTTAAAGAAGAGCAAAAAAAATCCATTCAAACTTAAAAAAAGAAAAATAAAATGAGAAAAAAAACTAAAAAATAATAAAAATTCAATAAAATGTTTTTAATAAAACATCTAAAATAAAAAAAAAATTAACAAAAAATTAATATTACCTAAGCTACAAATTTATTTAAATGTTTTTTTTGAAAATAAATATGTAACTATATAACATTGTTAATTATGTTACAATGTTATCATATAACATTGTTATATTATAACAATGTTATAATATAACAATGTTATAATATAACAATGTTATAATATAACAATGTTATATTATAACATAGTTATAATATCTATGGGACGTGGGCCAGGCCCGCGGGGGGGCTGGGGCGATGCTCGACATTGCCCCAACCCCCCGCGGGCCTGGCCCAGGTCTCATGGGCGTCCACGAGACCTGGGCCAGACTCGCTATAACAATGTTTATGTTTTTTTATATATTTCTGAATTTTTTTTGTGTAAATTTTATTTTTTAAGGCTTTTGATATAAATTTTTATTTTTTGTTGTAGTTTTAAGGTTTTTCAACTTATTTTTGTTAATTTTTATTTAAATTTTGTATTAAAATTTTTATTTTAAGTTTTTTAATTTGGGGTTTTTGTGTATATGTTTTTAATTTTTTTGGGGTTTTATCACATTTTTAATGGTTTTTTGGGTTTAATTTTTAATATATATATATTTTCACATTTGTCCTTAATTTTTTTTCTCATTTTTTCTTAATTTCTTTATATATATATGGTTTTATTTTCCTCTTTAGTTTTTTAGGTTTTTCTTCAATGATTTTTTCTCATGTAAATTTGTTTTTAAAATGTTTTTGTTTTTTAAATTTCAATTGTGTTTGTTTTCTTATTTTTTTTTTTAGTTTTTAATTGATTAAAAAAAATGAACTATATTTTTTTGCTAAATATTTTAAAATAGTGTTATTTAACTACAATTATTTTCTATGTATTGAAGTAAGGTAAAACAAATGTGTTAAAAATGATATTTTCCACTATATTTAAAATGTATGCAACCATAACTTAATTAAGGACATATAATTATATGAAAAATATTAATTTCAAAAAAAAAATGGTGTACAATATTTTTAACATTGGATGAAGCATGGAAATATGATTAAAAACACCATTGAATAAAAATAAAAATAAAATAGAAAAGTTTGAAAATAGATGAAAACACATCGTTGAGAAAAAAGAAATAAAAATTGAACAATTTGAAAATAAATGAAAAAACGAGGATTTAAAAAAACAAAGTGGAAATCTTGTGTATCAAAAAATTTAAAATATCAAAAAAACACCTAAAAATGGAGGGGGGGTGCTACCGGTAGCATCATATTTAAAAACAGGGTAAAAAGCTTGACCCCCAAAAAACGAGAACTCTGTAACTATGTTTATATTGCTCATACATCCTTTATATAGTACTACCTACCACCTAAGAAAATTATAGAGGAGAAACCTTCTAGAAGCATAACCTTCCAGTAAGCCCGCTTACATTTAACGTGTTCACACCGGGCCTTATTTATTAAAAGTGGTATTCATACATAACAATACATATCTACTATTATTCCCCTAGTTACACTATATTCCACCCGCCTTACGAAAACATTGTCTTCAACTCTTGTCACGAGGGAGTACAACCATATACCAGAGTCTCACGGATAAGTGCAGACCATAATGTTGAAGTAGGTTGGAGAACCAGGGTCCCATGTAAAAGTGGTAGACACCATGTTGAAGTTTTAAAACGCCACTGTAAACCTTGGTTCCATGTCATATTTCTCATGTGAACTCCATGTTGAAGATATTGAAACTCAACAACTAGCTAAAAATGATGCTCCAAAGATTTACACTGGTCATGTGGATCCAAATATGTAGATCCTTCCACAAAATCCACCACTAGTACTAGAGAATGCGAAAATTGAGGAAGAGTATGCATAGAAGACTCTTGTCTACTTTCCAGGATGTGCTCTATAGAAGGTGGAGTAGAGTAACCAAATAGAATATAAGAATACCAATAATAAAAATCACTCTCAAGATAATACCAAAAAAATCTTTCTCAATCACATTCATTCAGAATGCCAGGATAAATATGAAAGTGTTCCTTTAGTATATCATCGAGAGCTTTTAAGAACATTGGAAATATTGTAGAGGTTGGAGTGCATGACACATCCATTGGAAAAACCACATATAATATACCAAATGAAAGCTATGAAAAATATCTATGTAATGACACTAATCCGGTAGCAATCTGAGTACCATATCAAATGTTTATGAGCCATGTAGTGTTAACAAAGTTACTGAATTAACGAGAACTATGACCTCAAAACAAGAACTCTGGTGCAAAAAACCCATATTTTTGTGTCAAAAACACCAAAATCAGCCCCTGTTTCAAAAAATGGTGCTACTGTTAGCACCCATTTTTTTGCAGGGTGGTTAAAATTGTGACTTGCTTGAAATCATTGTTTTGACAACCAATACTATTAAAATTGCACTGTGGAAAATTGATCCTCAAATCGAAAAGTGATGCTACCGGTATCACCTTTTTTACTTTTGGAGTTAAAATTGTGACTTAATTGAAATAGTAACTCTGATCACTGATATTGTCACGAACAAAGAACTTCAAATTAGCTTGTAAATCGAAAAGTGATATTTTATTTATTAATCAATTTTATTTTATTTTTTAAATTTATTTAAAAAAAAATAAACTAAAAAATGAAACTTCACATACATGTTTCTTTTTTTCTTTAAAGCAAAAAAACACATTTTTCTATTTAATATTATTTGAAAAAAAAAGAAACACTTTTGTTTTTTTTGTTAATTGGTACGACCTTCTTGGCATTGGGATTAACCTTTGGCTTGAGAAACTGCGACTCAAGGGTATCTAAGCCGTCAAAATCATCCGGGGATCACACCTAGCCTGAGCCACACCAACCCTTAACATGGTTGGATTTTTTGTCCCCACAGGTTTCGAACCGGTGACTTTTCAACACGGAGTGGCTTAACAACACACTCCGTCATCGACTGTCCTACACCTCAGGGACAAAAGAAACACATTTAAAAAAAACCATTTTTTCTATTAAAATTATAGATTTGTTTTAATGAAAAACCCATTTTTAAAATGAAAAATTACCTTATTTAATGAAAAAAAACACATTTTTTTTAAATGAAAAAAAAAACACATTTTTATTTTATTAAAAAAGAGCACATTTTTTTTTTTTAAATTGTTTAAAAATAAAACAAAACACAAAATAAAACTTAAAAAACAAAAAAAATAAAATAACATAAAGCATTAAAAATAAAAGTTTAAATTTTTTAAAAGCAAAATTTTGAAAACAAAAATTAATAAAATACAAACATTAATATAAAAAAACAAGCCTTAAAAAAATGAATAATTAAAAACAAAGTCTATTTTTTTT
>ML790932.1:140600-203029 GCA_009831015.1 Picea engelmannii
AACAAACTAAAAATCAAACTTAAAAAAAATAGAAAAAATAATTATAACCCCAAAATTTACTTTTGACTTGGAAACAAAAAATAATTATAACCCCAAAATTTTACTTTTGACTTGGAAACATGGAGGATCTAATGGATAATGGTATTTCATGTGTAACAAGCTTCCAAAATACGTAATACCAAGGAAAAACCATGCCTCCGATTTTGTTGTTTCTTCCAATTCTGATCTGAGCCAGAGAATAAACTCTTTTGGACTGACATTACCAAACTCTTTTGTTCTAGGACAATATTTGTACATCAATATATAAAACCACTCACTCCAGTATTCTCGGTGGATAGCACTACACTCAAATATGAACCATATACATCCTACATATTTTATATACAACATGATATTACAAAAATCTCTATACCAGAACTAGGGTTCATGTAACACTATGTATCTTTGACCAATATATGGTTCAAAATTAATTGCACCTTAGTACATTTTTAGACATTGACAAAAATACCAGACATTAGACTCACTATTATTACCACTATTGACCCATTTATACAAAATATACTCATAACAAGGATTGGGCTTGGCCATCCTAGACACAACTCAAAACAATGAAAGATTGTACAAGATTTACATACAAGGACTCAATGGAAACCTTCTGGTGCAAGATGAGGAGGCTGGCTAGAAGAGCCAACTTCTCTAGAGAACATCTTTATTTATTTTGTCGATTGCAATGATACTTTGCTGCTGGCTTCTTTGGTTAATAAATATGTAATAGAATTTTCTTTTCCAGGTTTATATTCTATGTTAAAGTCATATCCATCTAGCCATAGGCTCCATTGCAAAATTTTATTATTGCCTTGCTCCAATAATATATGATGACGCATCACCCCTACCTCAGCAGGATCTGCGTGACCTCCCAGTCTTAGGATCGTTCTAAATTTCCACCTGAGTTCCGACTCTTCGATTTCCCCATAGGAAATCCCACTAAAATACACGCACAAGTGTGTGTATCCACATGTCCTTATGAGTTATGCCTGTGCGAACATACACAAGGCGCTAACTCTCACCCACGTGACCGACAACTATGACCACGACCTTTACCGAAAGGGTATTTCGGACTTCGCGACCTCATGAATCCTAATGTAAGTCCCCTTGAATCTTCAATCTCTGAAACCCGAAAGGGATAACAGATCTTGAATCCTCCCTTGATTTTTCTCCGATGTGACCTCTGATTAAAACCTGGGGCCCAGTCTTTTCGGCACTCAGAACTTCACGTATCGACGAGATGCTACATAACAATTCCTTTCGTCGATTCCTGAAATCGCAATATACTCTTGTCGTAAATCAACGGCTCAAATCTCCCCTGATCTGACGACTCTAATTGGATCGGGACTTCGCGAATCAGGAGTTCATGACTCTCGACTCCAAGTCACAATCTTCTCTGATGCCCAAACTCTGAAATGCCAAAATTCAAGGACGAAATTAACGCCTCCTGTTGATCTCAATCCAACAACCACTATTCCTCCCGAGCTTCTGAATATTGAAAACATCCAGCCTTAATATTCTCACTGGTCTGCGAGATCCAACGACCCACGGTAAATCGACTCTTCTTCTTGAAGCGATTCCACCATCCAATTTAACTTCTCAAGGACTTCTGGCCAAATGACTTGGTGTCCTCCCTCTTGAACTTGACTTCTGCGAGACGATTTCAGCCTCCGTCTCCCTTTGAAAACTTCAAAGGTTCTATCCCTTCTGAGCTTTCGCTTGCAAACTCAAGGCTTCCAAAAGGGTCCCTACATGCACTCCTTGCGGCAATTTCAAATAACCTCTGGTTATTTGGATCTTCGACTCTGTGCACTCTTTGTAATAGCAGTCTTTCAATCTTCCTCTTGGATTGGTAAAATCCAAGACCTCACCCAGCCTGCACACACCTTGCACGGCTCTGATCTAACCTTGCACTTCGGTTGATATGAGAACAACGATATCTCTCTTGAGCTTTCTGAGATAAAACTCAGAACTTCATCGACGCACACCTTGCGGACATTTGCTGCACTCCTTGCAAGAATTCTCAGGAAGAGAAACAATTGAAACTCATTCTTCCTCTCTCACAGACTTCATACATTTAACATAGAATCATACAGATAACACAACATTGAAATAAATGCATAATTAGAGAAAAAAAAACAACTGTAAACATACCATTCAATAGATGTAAACAACAAGCATAATAACACCATGAAAATTGAGTCAAAGATTCATATATTAACTCAAGTGTTCCTGTACATGGTTTCTTCTCTACAAGTCTCTTCTATAGCTCAACAACTTACATAATTCTCTATTTATGAATAATAATGATACAATGATACAAGCGAGGGTGTCTATTATTCCGTTTTCCCTCCTACATCTCTAACTATCAAATCGGAAATTAAAAGCTACAACTACTTTACATTCAATACAAATAAATGCCTCCATATCCAATAGATGAGAGCAACGCTCAATATCTGTTTACAACCTCCAAAACATAAATGAGAATAGGCTCCCCTAGCTATTACATTAATGCTTTTCCATTCAAATTCAAAACATTTCAAAATGCGTTCTGGTGCATTTTCAGCTGTCCTCAACTTTTTGCTTGTTTTACTGGCTACTTACGATGCTCCTGCATCATACTCCCTTGGCTTGAAAAATTCATGAACTCCTGTTCATGAGATCCTGCACCGTCTGTCCATGTCTTTGGATATCTGCTTCACTTTCCCAACTAGCATCTTCAATCGAGTGTCCTTTCCACTTCACCAAGTATTCAAAATATGTTTTCCTTAGGGTCTTCTTGCTGACTCTCTGATCAATGATCCTTTCCATCTGTGGCTTTTTAGCTACAGGCATCTGTTTAACCCATTGGACTTCCTTATGATCCTCTATTCCTTCTGCTTCATTTTCTCTATAAGGATACATATCTGCTATGTTGAATATGGGTGATATTCCTATCCCATCTGGTAATTCAATTTCATAAGCATTGGCTTCAAATTTCCTCAAAATTTTACACGACCCAATTTTCTTCATTTTTAGCTTATTATATGTTCCCCTTGGGAACCTTTCTTTTCTGAGATGCACCAGAACCAAATCACCTACTTCAAACTGAAGCTCTATCCTGTACTGATCTGCTTGGCGTTTGTATTCCTGGCTAGAATTCTGCAACTGCTCTCTGTCTTTACTATGGATTTCCTGCATTCCCGCTGCAAAATATTCTGCACTAGCACTCCGGAATTCATTCAGTCCTAAGTCCTTCAACTTAGAAACTCCTCTTGGCTTCATCCCATATACTCTCTGGAATGGGCTCTGTCCTGTACTCCTATTTGGTGAATCGTTGTATGCAAATTCCGCTTGTGGCAGAATATGATCCCATTGACTGTGATGTTCAGCTACCAAAATCCTCAACAAATATCCCAAGCTTCTATTCACTACCTCAGTCTGTCCATCCGTCTGAGGGTGATATGCTGAGATAAAAGATAATTTAGTCACTAGCTTCTTCCATAAGGTCCTCCAGAAATGACCTACAAATTTGGTATCCCTGTTTGATATAATACTCTTGGGTAAGCCGTGAAGTCTAACAACTTCTTTGAAAAACAGACTGGCAACATGTGTTGCGTCATTGGTTTTCTGACATGGAATGAAATGTACCATTTTAGAAAATCTATCGACTACCACGAATATGGAATCACAACCCCTCTGTGTCCTCGACATTCCTAATACAAAATCCATACTTATCGCATCCCATGGCCTTTCTGGTATAGGTAATGGCTGATACAACCCTGTATTCTGTCTTTTTCCCTTCGCATGCTGGAAAAATTTGCATCTATTCATGAATTTCTTGACATCTGTCCTCATCCCTGGCCAATAATATTGGTTATTCAATTGCGTGAACGTTTTTTCATGGATGAAATGTCCAGCCAATCCCCCACTATGCTTTTCCTTCAAGAGGTTCTCTCGCATAGAACTCTTCAGAATACACAATTGATTACCCCTGAACAATACTCCATCCTGAATCATATATTCAGTCCATTGACTCCTATCTCTGAGAAATGGATTCTCATATGCTTCATAAGCTTCTTTAAAATCTTCATCATCTCTGTACATCTCCTTGAGGTTATCAAAACCTAAGGTTGTTACTTTGAATTCCTGCAGAATCAAGCATTTTCTGCTCAAAGCATCAACAACTTTGTTAGCAGTTCCAGATTATGCTTTATGACAAAAGTAAAATTCTGCATGTATTCAACCCATTTTGCATGCTTCTGGTTCAATTTGTCCTGTCGAGTTATGAATTGTAAAGCATGGTTATCGCTATACAAGACAAACTCTTTCGGAACTAAGTAATGTCTCCATTTTGTCAATGCCTGTATGACTGCATAAAACTCCTTGTCATACGTGGAATATTTCAGCTTTGCATCATTCAGTTTCTCATTGAAGTATGCAATCAACCTGTTGTCTTGGCTTAAGACTGCTCCAATCGCAATTACACTTGCGTCACACCTGAATTGAAATGTCTTGCTGAAATCTGGCAAAACCAGAACTGGTTGTCCAGTTATCTTCTCCTTCAACAACTTGAAACTTTTCTCTGCTTCCTTTGTCCAATGAAAAGATTTATGTCTTTTCTTGATTGTGTCCATCATCGGTGCACATATCGCACTGAAATTTCTGATGAATTTCCTGTAAAAACTATCCAATCCATGGAAGCTTCGAACTTCAAAGATACTCTTTGGCGATGTCCAATCTCTGATTGCTTTTACCTTCTCGAGATCCATCTTCAACTCATTTGAAGAGATTACGAACCCCAAATAAATGAGCTCTTTCTTCATGAAAGATGACTTCTTCAAATTTATTAACAATTTCTCTTGCTGTAACCTTCTCATCACTGTAGCTAAATGCTTCAGATGCTCTTCCTCAGTCTTACTGAAGATCAGTATATCATCAAGATACACAATCACAAATTTCCCAATGAAATCCTTCAAGACTTCATTTATCAATCTCATAAAAGTACTTGGCACGTTCCTCAAACCAAACGGCATGACAAGCCATTCATATAGCCCTTCATTCGTTTCAAATGTTGTCTTCCATTCATCACCTTATCTCATTCTAATCTGATGATATCCGCTTTTCAAATCAATTTTTGAAAAAAACTTTGCTCCACTCAAGCAATCCATCAAGTCATCCATCCTTGGTAAAGGAAATCTGTACCTGATAGTGATCTTGTTTATAGATCTCGAGTCTGTACACATTCTCCATCCACCATCCTTCTTTGGGCTTAACATTGTAGGTACAATGCATGGACTCAAAATTTCTCTAACCAATCCTTTGTCCATCAAGTCTTGGACTTGTCTCTTAACCTCTTCATTCTCCTACGACGTCAATCTAAACACTTCTTTGTTTGGAAAATTTTCTCCAGGTATAAGATCAATGTGATGGCTTATGCCTCTGATAGGTGGCAACGAACAAGGTAATTTGTCCACTATGATATCAACAAACTCCTCCAGCAGTTCCCAAATCTCTCCAGGTAGATCATCTATCTTGGTACTGGTCAAGATGAATCTAGGATTTCTCACCACAACAAACTACATTTCTTCTTATTTCTTGACTTCCCCAAGAAGCTCCTTCCCACTCATGAGAAGTATAGTATTACTCGCTTCTGTTTTCACCTCCTTATCCTTAATCAACAACAACATATGCGTTCTACCATTCTTCTCCAAGGTGTAAGTGTTCTTTCTCTCATCATGAACAACATTTCTGTCATATCGTCACGGTCTCCCCAATAAAAGATGACAAACATCCATGGGAATGACATCACATAAAATTTCATCATTGTAACCTTCTATCTTGAATTCAACTAAACATTGTTTAGTGACAGTTACCTGATGTCCCTTTTGTAACCACGAGACTTTGTATGGGCTTGGATGTGCAATAGTCTCCAATTCCAGCTTTTCCACCATTTCTGTGGATACTAGATTGTTTGTGCTTCCACTATCCACTTTACCTTGCATACCCTATCCTTAGTCTTGCAAGCAGTTCTGAACAAACTGTTTCTTTGGACTGGATTCTCTACCTCCTTCTCTGGTTTCAAGAGAATTTTCCTCATCATGAGTGATCTTCCGCCTTCTGCATCTTCTGCTTCAACATTTCGCCTTTGCGCCTCTGAAATGTGAGCTTCGCCTCCATCTCTCTGCTTATCAGGACATTCAAAAGACTTGTGTTCGATTTTTCCACAACCAAAACATTTTATCTCACCTCCTCTGCCTCTTCCTCTTCCTCTTGCTCGCGGAAAAGTGTTTCTGTTGGCATACTGTCTCCCTTGTGAACTTCTCCTCGTTTAGGGTGAGTATGAGGTTTCTTTTCTTCCTCCTTCGGTTTCTGAGTCCTGTCCTAGAAAATTGCTTTGCCTCTGCTCTGACTTCGACCTCTGCCTCTTTGACCTTGCTTTCAGGCCAATTTTTTTTCAGCCTTCAAAGCCATTTGATAAGCATCTTCTACATTCCTTATCGTCATCATGCTCATCTCATCTTGAATGTCATATCTTAGACCATTCATGTACCTGGTGACCTTTTCATCATCACTTTCTCGATGACCTGCTCTGATGTTTATCCTGTAGAACTCTTCAGTGTATTCTTTCACTGTCATCATCTTCTGTCTCAAATTCTGCATCCTTTGAAACAAATTAATTTGGTAATCCCTGGATATAAATTTGGCTTTCATTTTTGCAACCATCCTATCCTAGCTTTTGATTCTTTGTTCGCCTTTGCAACACCTGTTAGCCTGTAGTTCATCCCACCACAGTGCTGCATGCCCTTTAAGTCTAGTGACGACATGTTTGACCTTCTTATCTTCCTCGACATCCTCATAGTCAAAGTATTTGTCTAGAGATCTAAACCAATCTAGTAGCCCTTCAACGTCTAAGTTGCCTTCATACATCGGAATGCCAATTTTTTCTCTGGCTCCGATTCTTGCAACAACTCTGAATAGATGCTCTTCTACGACATCTTCGGCTGCGACTTCTTCTTCAGCTCCAGCCTCATTTTAAATTTTGGCTTCACTGACATCTCCAACATCAACTATCCGTCTCTGTTTTGTTTCCATAACATCCAATCGAGCACATAGTTCTCTCATTTCCTTTTCCATAGCTGGATTGGGCATTGGTCTCTCTCTCCTTCTTGGCGGAATTATTTCAATATGTTCCCCGCAGAAAAAAAAGAAAAGCCGAAGGCTAGGCTCTGATACCACTCTGACGTAGCACCCCTACCTCAGCAGGATCTGCGCGACCTCCCGGTCTTAGGATCGTTCTAAATTTCCACCTGAGTTGGATTGACTCTTCGATTTCCCCACATGAAATCCCACTAAAACACATGCACAAGTGTGTGTATCCATAGGTCCTTATGAGTTATTCCTGTGCAAACATACACAAGGCGCTAACTCTCACCCATGTGACCAATAGCTATGACCACGACCTTTACCGAAAGGGTATTTTGGACTTCGCGACCTCACGAATCCTGATGTAAGTCCCCTTTGAATCTTCAATCTCTGAAAACCGAAAGGGTTAATGGATCTTGACTCCTCCCTTGACTTTTCTCCGATGTGACCTCTGATTAAAACCTGGGGCCCAGTCTTTTTGGCACCCAGAACTTCGCATATTGGTAAGATGCTACATAACAGCTCCTTTCGTCGATTCTCGAAATCGCAATATACCCTTGTCATAAATCAATGGGTCAAATCTCCCCTGATATGGTGGCTCTAATTGGATCGGGACTTCGCGAATCGGGAGTTCACGACTCTCGACTCCAAGTCACAATCTTCTCTGATGCCCGAACTCTGAAATGACGGAGTTCAAGGACGAAATCAACGCCTCCTGTTGATCTCAATCCAACGACCACTATTCCTCCCGAGATTTTGAATACTGAAAACAATCAGCCTTAATCTTCTCGCTGGTTTGCGAGATCCAACGACCCATGGTAAATCGACACTTCTTCTTGAAGCGATTCCACCGTCCGATTTAATTTCTCAAGGACTTATGGCCAAATGACTTGGCATCCTCCCTCCTGAACTTGACTTTTGCGAGATGATTTTGACCTCCGTATCCCTTTGAAAAATTCAAAGGTTCTATCCCTTCTGAGCTTTCGCTTGCAAACTCAAGGCTTCCAAAAGGGTCCCTGCACGCACTCCTTGCAACAATTTCAAATAACCTATGGTTTTTTGGATCTTCGACTCTGTTCAATCTTTGCAACAACAGTCTTTCATTCTTCCTCTTGGATTGGTAAAATCCAAGACCTCACCCAGCCTGCGCACACCTTGCACGACTCTAAGCTAACCTTGCACTTCGGTTGATATGAGAACAACGGTATCTCTCCTGAGCTTTCTGAGATAAAACTCAGAACTTCGTTGACACACACCTTGTGGATGTTCGCTGCACTCCTTGCAGGAATTCTCAGGAAGAGAAACAATTGAAACTCATTCTTCCTCTCTCACAAACTTCATACATCTAACATGAAATCATACAGATAACACAACATCAAAATAAATGCATAATCAGAGAAACAAAACAACTGTAAACATACCATTCAATAGATGTAAACAACAAGAATAATAACACCATGAAAATTGAGTCAAAGCTTCATATATTAACTCTAGTGTTACTGTACATGGGTTCTTCTCTACAACTCTTTGCTACAACTCAACAACTTACATAATTCTCTATTTCTGAATAATAATGATACAATGATACAAGCGAGGGTGTCTATTATTCCGTTTTCCCTCCTACAACTCTAACTATCAAATCGAAAATTAAAAGCTACAACTACTTTACATTCAATACACATAAATGCCTCCATATCCGACAGATGAGAGCAACACTCAAGATCTGTATACAACCTCCAAAACATAAATGAGAATACTCTCCCCTAACTATTACATTAATGCTTTTCCATTCAAATTCAAAACATTTCAAAATGCGTTCTGGTGCATTTCCAATTGTCCTCAATTTTGTGTTTGTTTTGTGATCCAGATTTATGCAGGAACACAATGAAATACATAAATATACATAAACACAGATATATAGTGGAAGTAAAACTTCATTTCATTAACAACAAATGACTGAAATATGCTTACAGACAGAATGGAAATAAAATAGCTCGGGCGCTGGTAGGTTATCTCTGAGAAGAGATGTGGCAGATACTGGCCTATGAACTCTATGTTACAATGAGGCTCGAAGGCCTATATATTATTGAGAAACAATGGAAAACCCTAAAAATCCAAAAAACTAACCCTAGGAGATGAAACGCCAGAATATGGGCCCCGTTGGGGTAAATTGGTACATCAATTTCCCGGGGTTGTAACTTTGGCATACTATTTCCGTTTGACGCACATGATACATCGTTAGAAAGATCTATCCGATGACTACATAGTTGAAAATGAATATTGAGTTCGGAACAGATAAACATTCGCCAGACGCATTCATGCCCAAAAAACGTTGTTTAGGGCCTCAAAACGGCTCTAGAAGTTCAGGACCCGAAAAATTGTTAAAAATAGTAAATTGTGCTACAATTAAGGAAACTGAAAAACCGAAAGAAACAATGGTGTGGTTCCAAGTGGAATAGGCAGGTGGCCACCAATATCCACCTGGATCATTTTGTTGGCTTCTTACGATGCTCCTGCATCATATGATTTCGGAGAATTCCCTTCATGTGTTTAAGATCTGTTCTTACAGTAAATTGTACAGGCTTTAAAATAATCTGAATTTTTTAATTTCGTTTTTAACAGCCAAAATTTCTTTGTGAGATGAAGGGTAATTTAATTTTGCAGCTTTAAAGAAACCAAAAGCATAGATGCATAGTTGTTCTCTTTTACTGTGCTTCTACAATAACACACTTTCCCAAGCTTCATAAGCATCTGTATCTGGGATGCGTGGATAGTTCATGTCTGGGAGATGTAATCTTGGCAAGTTTTGGATCTTTCGTTTTATGATTTGTACCACTTTTTTCATATTTTCATTCCATGGGATTTCTTTGCCAAACCTTTTCTGCAAACACTTTACATCTTTAGCCTTATTTTCATAAAAACTTCTAATGTAATTCATGATGCCAAGAAATCATTGTCATTGTTTTTTTTTGTCAAGAATCACATCTACAAAATCAGATAAAGCTTTGAGAACATGCTCTTGCATTTCAATCTTTCCTTGGGACATAATGAGACCAAGATATTCTATTATGGTTTTAGAAAATTCAAGTTTTGTCTTACTGAGAGAAATTCCATGCTTGTAGATTTTGCCATAAACTTGTTCAAGACGCTTCTTGTGTTGATTCATATCTATAGAGAATACAAGAAAATCATCAATGTAAACAATGAAAATTTTTGAATCTTTGAATATATCTTCCATCCATTTTTGAAACTCAGATGGAGAATTTTTGAGTCCAAATGGCATGACTCACCATTGATATAGTCCATGTGGAACCACAAATGTTGTTTTGAATCCATTTGTGGGAGTGATTCAAATTTGCCAGAATCCACTTTTCAGGTAAAATATACTAAACACATTACTGGTACCAATTTTAGAAAATAATGTATCTTTGGATGGTAGTGGATATCTAATTGATAATAATGCTTTGTTGAGGACTCCGTAATTTATCACTATTCTAGGCTTACCCCTCTTATTTTCAGAATGTTTATTTACATAGAATGTTGGACTAACCCATGGACCGTGACTAGGTTTTATTAGTTTTCTATTAATAATTCAACAATTTCTGTTTTGCAATATTTTAATTCTGCAGGCGACATGTGATTGACAGATGATTTCTGTGGCTTATTTGCATAACCTTTACAGTATGGTAGATCCACAAAATATTGTTCTCTCATCTAGAATGCATCTGGATAGTCATAACTGCAATCATTTTCTATTTTTAGCTTAACATCATGAATTAATTCTAATTCATGGATATCAATAAACTTTACTATCTTTTTCAATCTTCCCAAATTTTCAATGGAAATTTCAACTTCATCAAAATTAGTTATTCTATATTGCACCTTATTTTCATATGATTCTTTACTTGGAACTGTTATGCTCTTTCCCTGAACAGTGAATATGACCTCATTTGTTTCTACTGTCATGGGAAGATATTTGTTCACAAAATCATGCCCAAGTAAGATGTCAAATCTTGTGTCAAAGTTATAAAAATTTACAATTGTTTTGACTTCATTCAGATAAAGAGGAAAATATAGAGAAAAGCCTTTGATTGACATTTTTGTTTTTTTAACAACTGTAAAATATGTTTGAATAGGATGCCGGTAGTATTCAGGTATGGCACCAAATCTAGCTCACAAGAACACATGGCTCTAGTATCTAGTTGTGCATCCAAAGAATATGGATTATAACTCGATACTTTGATATCTACTTTGATAATGAGCCTATCATTGAAACCTTTGCAATCAGGGTACAACATCATAACAAATTGATCATCAAGCACTAAAGAATGAGCTTCCTTTTCTGTCATTTTAGTCTGGTTTTGAAGACTAAATAATTCATCGAATCCCTCATTTATTTCTTACTCTTAGACATGTTCTAGTTGTTTTTTCAATTCTTCCAACTCTTCTTTATCAATTTTAACATAGTTCAATATATCTTGTATCGAGGATTTATTTTCTCTCATCTTCTTTATCCTTGATATGTATTTCTAAAGCTTCTTTAGAACTAAACTGTATCCACTCTTTTTCATCTGAGAAAGGGACATGATGCTTATTGACATAGGATTTTCTTTGATGTAGATATCCTGGTTCTTCATAGGTTTTGTATTTTCTGTTTTGAATGCATAGGAATAGAAAATGGGGGAGGATGAGAGGAATTAGACTCACAGTCTTTGTCAGTAGGATAATAGTCTGTGATCTTCACTACACTGGGCTGTGTGAGAATGGGGAGTTGTTGCTGAAGAGAAACAATATCTGTGCATAGCTTATTAGCTAGGTGAAAATATCCATGTGTGAGGGAGGAAAGGAGAGTTTGAAGAGAAGAAATCTATGCTTGGATTTCAACAGGAGAGGATTCTTGGATGCCAAATTTTTTTATTTCAGGAAGAGAAAGTCCATCAAATTTGACAGTAGAAGAGGAATCAAAGTCAGAATTAATTGAAAGATTATTTACATGTGGATGATAATCAAAATCAGAATTAGATGATTCTGTTAGGGAAAGATACTCACCATCTGAACAAGTATGAATGAAATGGATTCAATATGTGTAGTTTGTTGCTAATTGTTCCACAACTGTATGAATGGAATGGATTCGATTTGTGTAGTTTCATTTCTGTCGATATTTGTTGGATTCTCTGTGTGATCTGAATGCTGTGCGGCTATGGCCCCCGGTGGCAGTCACTTTCGTGCTTATCTCCTCGAGAGTCTTCCTCTGTTTCTCTCACGTATTTTCCAGATTTTTTTTAGACGTGTTTTCTTTAAAAAAAGAACACGCAATTAAACATAAATGTAATGTGATGTGACTTGACTTGAATGAAAGGTTATTAATTTAAAAATAATATTATACTGCAATTAATAATAAACCCATGCACCACGTTAAAGGATTTTCTTGTTTGGTTGAAAACTCTGTCACTTTTATCTTGTTGAATATAACATTAGTGTGAGTAATTATCATAAAATTGGTGTGCGAGGATGGAACTCTATACTAATGCATATGCCTTTATGGGTGGATTTTATTTTAGTGATTAATTTGAATATTTTTCGAGATTTTCAACCATGTTTAGTGATTAATTTGAAAAAAAAAGTTTTTAGTGATTAATTTAAATATTTTTTCAAGATTTTTGACCATGTCACTAAGATTTTTGAAGTGATGTTTTTAAGAAAAATAATAATAACATAAATTAATTTTAAAAATGTTAAGATGAGTTTGTAATTTAATTATTAGAAAAATAATAATAACATAAATTAATTTAAAAAGTGATTAGATGAGTTTGTAATTTAATTATATCAATAATTATCTATGTCTGCAATGTTGGAATGGATAGAGGAACACGAATATGAGTGTATATATTTCCATGTTTCATTGCATCTGTGGTCACTTGGTAGGGAATTTAAAAAAAAAATAATTTAAGTTTAGAGAAACTAAGGGAGAGTATGGAAGTGGAGTGAGAGTGGAATTAAGTGCATGATGTGTGTGGTCTTGGTGTACTTGTTTGCTTTTCCTGGGCTAGTGGGTATTAATTTTAATTTTTTTTTAAAAGAATCATTGTGTGTGTAATTTAGATGGGATTTTAGGTTAAGGTAGTTTGACGAGATGGTTGCATCTTAAATAATTGATCACACAACTGATCAAAGATCATAATATCAATTTTTTTTCGTGGTTAAATTTTTTTAAGAGGGAAGCAATGCATGACTTCTTCAATCTGGCCACTTGAGACAATATATTAATGCAAAGGAAAAATATTTTAGAAGAGAGTTTCTCGCAATATATAATTGTTAAGATCAAAGATAATATGTGTTGTCAGATCACTCTACGTCTAGAACATGTCATGACTATCCGACTATATAATTACAAATGCATACTAAAGAAACACACTTTTACCTAAAGACATATTAGACCAAGTTGAACTTATCTAACTTCTAAATGTCTAAATATTCTAACACCTCACCCTAAAGAACAACTTGAGATAAGATTGAAGGAATTATAAAAGTGTCACAATAGGATAAGGAATGGGGGATTAAAGATTATCCCCCATTAATGACAACTACCTAAATTCTTAACTTATATTGAAGTTTGGAAAACTTCAATTTTGTAAGAGACTTTGTGAAAATGTTTGCAACTTGATCTTTTATAGGGAAAAAGAGTACTTTAAGAACTCAATAATGAATGAGTTTTTTGATGAAGTGAATTTGTAGCTTAATGTGTTTGTTGTGTGATGTTGCATTGGATCTTTGGTGAGCTTGACGACACTTTGATTGTCACACTAGAGGGTGGTCAGATGTTGCTGTTGAAATCCAAATTTTGAAAAGATCTATTGAAGCCACAAGGCTTCTTGACTTGCATTAATCGTTGCTTAGTATTCTACTTTTAATAAAGAAAGAGTAATATATATTGTTTCTTACAAGCCCAAGTGACATGTCCATAACCAAGGTTGAAAATATAAATTGTTGTATTCTTTCGATCATTAGGGTCATCGAGCCAATCCGAATTAGTGAAAGCAACCAACAAAGGAATCCCCCTTGAACTATAATGGATCCCAAAATGAATTGTACCCTGTTGAAATTATTACTCCAACACTTAGGTACTTTGTTATCTAGTGATTTCCTTATTGCAATCAGATTAGCAACTCACAAAACAATAATACACTATTGAAATATTCAACTCAATATCATGCATCGGAAGCATAAACTAGGAAACCAAATCAAGCACACATGAACACCAAATTTTTTGGGTAAATACCCCTGGAAAAAACCACGGAGGGAAAACCATTGCTGAGAATGATTTCATTATGCTAAAATTAGGGCTCCCGTAATAGGGATGATGGCCCACTAAGAGAAATACAATTGCAGACTAAACTAGCAAGGTCTGACCTGCTATACAACCAATTTTGGAACGCTTTTCTAGGCATCCACAACTTTCCCTTCTATGATTTGTGGATATTCGTGAATGTACCCACTATGACTCGTGGATGTCCACGAATATCTCCACTGTGACCCATGGATATGTATGGAAAGTCCGTACGGAAATCATCGTATGATCTAACTATTTCCTGTGGCTTCCTTCTGCTGAAACCCACCTACGTATGCCCCTTTTATCTCTTCTCCTTGACTTGTATGATCTCTACATGAAAGTCCTTCTTCACTTATCCAATATCTTGAACCATATTCCTTTGTGATCCAATACTCTGTGTGGCGACTCTCTCAACAAAAATCCTATCAAGTGTAAGTAAAATTCCTTCTTTGCTTCTACACTCTTGAATGACTCCACACTAGAAAAAGTCTTTCTTTGCTATCTCTGTGTGAATGTCCAAGTGTAATACTTGGTCCTCTTGAATAAACATCCTTCATGATCCAAGCACTCAAGCAAAGGTCCTTCTCTACTCTTGAGTGTGACCTTGGAGAATCCACACTAGCAAAGGTCCTTCTTTGCTATCTGTATGAATGTGTCTTCCTCTTTCTCCTAACCTTGATTTTATAATCACGAGTTACAATCTATTTCTAATATCCAAAGTGATCTATGGTTGAGATTAATTCTCTCACTCATTTGAGATTTAGATTACATGCTACATGCTAAGTACTTTTAAAATGTTTCTTAAATAACTCAACTAATTAATTACATAATTAAATAAAAGGAATTTACTTTAATAATTCCTTTAATTAAAGTAAATTCAAGAGTAGAAGGATTTGCACAATTTCCACATGTCTAGACACATATATCTTTGTGGAAATACCTTTCTGATGCTACTCCTAACATCAACACTCCTTAGCGAGGAAGGTATTTCCTGAAGAGCCACCTGGAATTGGTTCTACGTCCGAATCTGGCACAATGTCGCACACATCATCTTGCATATTGGTATTCCTCCAACCCTACTGGTCAGCTGCTCCCTAAATACTGGAATTATAGGAATCAATGACGCTACATATCAATGCCACGAATTTTGGAACCTTCATCGAAGGTCTACTCTCCCTCAATGTACTCCTAGAAGCTTCTTGCTCCTGAGAATCCATCAATGTCATCTCATACCAACTCAGTCTTTTGATAGAATTGGAAGGGGATAACTCCCTCTTCCCATTTGAAGGTATACTCCCCATAATGGAAGTCTATGAACTCTACTCATCCTTCGACTCTTCACCCTTAGAATCCTCCTACTCCTTGTTTTTTGTCATTGACATTGGTACATGATCCAAGATTCCCTTGGATATTCTTATAGCCTGACCCTACAACCTATATAACCTTCCCTCTATGACACCAATGCTGACTGTTGTGTTAGGGTTATCTCCCTATGAACACATGATTACTTTGTCTTTATGAAAAGTAACTACAAAACCCATGTCCAAAATTGAAACTGAGAGAAATTTCTCCTTTAGTTATGGTACATACAACACATCTTCCACCTCTAGAAAACCTCTTAACTCGATATGGAACATGACTATCCCAACTCCTTCTATACCACACTTGGAAAGAGTCCCAAGCTCCACATTTAGATATGAGTCTATCTCTGACCAACTTCTGAACAACTCATGTGTCCTTATCATGTGACGAGAAGCACCACCATCCAAGTAGCATGCACTCCTTGAGTAGGTGTTGGTAGAGAGGCATGTGAACATTGTGAATTTATTCTCAAACGTTTCTACAAACTCATCTAGCTATGTCTCTGCTGATGCTGCTATCTGTATCTTCTCTTGCCTCTTCTTCTCTGGAAAATGTGATGCATAGTGCCCGAAATTGTGGCACGTGAAGCACTTGATTTTACTCAAGTCCTTCTTTTCTGTTTGTGAGGTTGACTCCTCACTGTTACCCTACTTGTTGGAACCCTTTCCTTTTCCCTTCCTAGTCTTACTGAAAAGGGCCAGGTTCTCCTCCTCTTCATCTTCCTTCTTTCCGCTCTTAGACTCTTCTCGAGTCTCTTCTTGGATGCAATCATCTCAAAGTCTCTACCAATATGGGACTAACACCAAATTAGGTTCATAGGTGTTAGGTATTTTAGTTAACTAAATTCTGAAGAATTTTCTATCAATATAGGGTAAGTAAACTTATGAGTTGTCGACACTGTGTATGCATAACTAACTTGGTAATCCCTTAATATTCCTGTGAAAAAGAAAATCTACAGAAAACTTAAAGCAAGAAGGTTCAAAATCTTACTTAGGGATTGAAAGTTATTCTCGTGACTAAAGGGACTTATTTAACCTTCAATTGGTTGAACTACCAGTTTAGATGCAAACACTATATGTATATATGTTCTCATACTCTGTTTTAGTCAAATAGTGTAACGTGGAGTGAGTCACCCTAAGTTATGAGACATTGTTTGATTCTAAACTTAATGAAAAGTACATGAAAGAAATTGATCCAGATTTATTTTCTGAATGAAATGAAAGCAAAGAAATTACAATGAAATACTCATGAAAATTGCCAGAAACAGAGAAATACAACAATACTTGATTTCTATTAATGAAAGAATTGTAAAGAGACTGTAAAAATGGTGGCATCTTTTTCTGAGAAGAGATGTGATGACTACGCTCATTCACTAGAATATGATTACAATGAGGCTCTGAAGGCCTTTTTATGATAAATAGGAATGTCAAAAACCTAGACATCCAAAAACCTAACCCTAGGAGATGAAACGCCAAAAGTCATGTGGGCCTCGTTTGGGTAAGTTAGTACATTAACTTCTCGGGGTTGTAACTTTTTCATACGATCTCCGTTTTAGGCGTGTGATATCCCGTTGGAAAGTTATTTTCGATAAATACACATTACACCATCAACATCTGACTCCGACAATAGTGTGAGTGTGGCGATCCAAAAAAACATTGTTTAGGGTCCCAAAATGGCCCTGGAAGTACAACAAGATGTGCTGACATGAAAACATACAAAATAATCTAGTTGGATTAGGTGGTATGCCCTTGGTATCCACCTGGAAAATGTGTAGGGCTTCAGACAACCTCGGAAGTGTAGAACCCACAATTACAAAGAAGTACAGAAGAACATGTTGCACTAAAACCTCACAAGAAGAGCCAGTTGGAACAGGTGGGTGGCCACCAATATCCACCTGGATCAATATTGCCCCCTTAGGAGGCAATGGTCTCCATTGCGTTGAGTGCCTAAGGAAGAGGGCAAAGCATTTCCTGAATCTGAAGCTTGGTGAGTTGCGTGCCTTGTTGGAGAAGTTGTGCTTCTTGGCTTGTGGAAGACTGTCACAAACTTGTTGCTGAAGGGGTTGAATCTGTTCCATCAACATGTTGTCTCTGAGTTGGATGGGGAATTGTGTAAGCACCATTGTAGGTGAAGAAACAATATCTTCTATCTCTTCAACAATCTGTTTTTGTTGGATAGAAGGTGTTGGGGCTGCAATGGTTGTAGTGGTCTTATGTACATCCTTTGAAAAGAATGTGAAGAGGATGAATTTTGCAGTATGAGAGATTACCTTGCGGTGTTGTTTTGTTGGAGCAATAGTTGGAACTAACTTTGGTATCTTGTAGAGATGACCTCCCAGAGTAATACTGACACTACAGGGTCTAGACTCATAGACAACATGATGTTTCCACATATATGGTTGGCCCAAAAAAACATCACAGACATCAAGAGGGGAAATATCACACGCTACCTCATCCTTGAAGGGATGGATGCCATAGGATAGGAGACACTATTGTCTTACGCGAAGATCTCGTCCCTGGTGAAGCCACCCGATGTTGTATGGCTGTGGGTATGGTGTTGTCAACAACCCCAAATTTTTGACGACCTTAGATGATATGAGGTTCTTCTGGCTATCGTTATCAACAATGAAATGCAATGGGGTCCCCTTCACCCACATCTTTGAATGGAAGAGGTGCTCCCCCTCTTTAGGATCTACTGGTTCTTCTAGCTGAATTGTTGTGTTCGTGACAGTAGAAGTGGGGTCTGCGTTGATGATCTGTCTATTTTCAATATTTTTTGGATCAGATTATGAATCCAGGTTTGGCTCCATGTATTTGACCTCGACCACCAACGACTGTTTCGAGTGACATTCATTGGTGTTATGCCAAGGGATTTTGTGGAAGTCACACCACTTCCCAGTGTCATTCTTCATCTTTACTTTACCATTTTTTTCCTGTGTCTTGGACTAGTTGTCTAGAGGTTTTTGGTTAGGGCCATCTTTACCATGCTTTGGTTGTGGCTGATTTGCAGACCGAAATTCCCATTTGTTCTGGTGCCTAAATTTCTGCTCGATTTTGACAACATATCGATAGGCAAGTCCCAATGATGAGATGTTTAGGAAATCCATTTCGGTTTGGATGTACCTATGCAGAGCCCCACGGTATTTCAGAGCCAGATGCCGCTCAGAGTCTTTGATACCCAACTTGGTGCGCAAGGTATGGAAAGTATTTGTGAACTTCGACACTGTTTGGCTCTTCTCTTGCCGCAGTGTGGTCCATCTCATGTACTGGTCTTCATAGTTATCAACATGATAGTACCGTTCTTTGATCGCATCCACAAAACAATACCAAGTGGGCTCGACCCTATATATTCCAGATTCCTCTGTGGAACTTTTCTCCTAGTAAGTTTCCCACCAATGTTTGACATGGGGTGAGCCTTGGGGAGTGCGAAGGTGATCTTTTCCATGTCGGAAAATTTTTGAACAAAGAAATAACCTTCTAATAGATTTAACCATTTTTCTAGGGCATCCACATCTATCTGAACTTCAAATATGAGAATATCAAAATTAAATTTTACCTTGAAGGGAGAGGTTCCTCCAAAATGGCCGCTTGATGAAGATGCACCTGTTGCTATCAACAGGCGTTGAAGAATG
The DNA here is from genome assembly GCA_009831015.1 of Picea engelmannii. Lineage (NCBI taxonomy): Eukaryota > Viridiplantae > Streptophyta > Pinopsida > Pinales > Pinaceae > Picea > Picea engelmannii. The sequence continues at coordinate 160,094 of ML790932.1, forward strand.
TGTGCAAAATTCTCCATTATTTCGTCCCTCTGTCATGCAAGAGCTTGCTCAAGAAACATGTTAATTGAATCTTCTGCTCCACCGTCTTTCTTTTCTTCCGCCATTGAGGGTTTCTTAGGCGTGCGAGAGTGATTTTCCTCAAGAGAGACAAAATCGAGACCCAACTGGCTATACCTGGACCTCATTGGGGACATGCGCTGAAAAACGATCAAGAGCAGCCTGTTCTGATACCATTGATCCAGATTTATTTTCATAACTAAATGAAAGCAAAGAAATTACAATGAAATACTCATGAAAATTGCCAGAAACAGAGAAATACAACAATACTTGATTTCTATTAATGAAAGAATTGTAAAGAGATTGTAAAAATACAAAGTGCAAGACTCGCTAGAATGGTGGCAGCTTTATCTCTGAGAAGAGATGTGACAGATACTTTCATTCGCTATAAGATGAATACAATGAGGATTTGAAGGCCTTTTTATGATATACAAGAATTCCAAAACCCTAGACATCCAAAAACCTAACCCTAGGAGATGAAACTCCAAAAGTCACATGGGCCTCGTTTGGGTAAGTTAGTACATTAACTTCCCGGGGTCGTAACTTTTGCATACAATCTCCGTTTTAGGCGCGTGATAGCCCGTTGGAAAGGTATTTTTGAGAAATATGCATTACGCCATCAAAATCTGACTCTGTCTATAGTTTGACTATGGTGAGCCAAAAAAACATTGTTTAGGGGCCTAAAACGGCCCTGGAAGTACAACAAGATGTGATGACATGAAAACATACAAAATAAGCTAGTTAATTTATATGGGAGGCCCCTAGTAACCACTTGGAATATGTGTAGGGATTCAAAAATCCCCGAAAGTGTATAACCCACAATTACAAAGAAGTATAAAAGAATGTGTTGTACTAAAAACTAACAAGAGGAGCTAGTTGGAACATGTGGGTGGCCACCAATATCCACCTGGATCAGAAATGCTTTGCAAGGAGTGATAAATTAACCTATGACACTTCTCAAATGAAATTTACCCACTAAGATAATCCTTGTTCAAATTTAATTATTAAATTCAGAATTATGTGTAATTACAGGAGTTACAACATTTCTTGCAATTTTAGACAATTACATGAATTACTGTGTACAATGGATTTCCTGCAATTTGTGACAATTACTGGAATTCTTGTGTACACATAATTTCCTGCAATTTCAGAAAGTTACATAATTCTCTATGTATGCAGAAAATCACAAAAAATGGTTTTTGATTATAGGAGTTGCATAAATAAGAAGAATTTACAAACACAAGTTTATTCTAGTGAAATAATTGAACAAAAACACAACACATACCAAGGGGCCTTCCTTGGATATGTTTCTTAATGAAACTTATAAATCTCAAAACAATCTAACACCATAAATGGATCATAAAGATCTTTGTATTCGATAGTTGCAAAAGATTTAAGGTTACACAAATGATTCTTTAAGAGTAATATCCATATCCCCCACTAACACTTACATTGTCTGACTTCTGTTTTTATAGATTATCACATAGTAAAATTGAATATGGTTAGAATAACATTATGTTTATAAATATGTGCAGAATATTGAGATTAGATCATATGTTGAGCCTGAAGGATAGGAGATCCCTAATTTTCCTTTGTTGTTCCTTGATTTATGAGTGATAAAATTGATCCAACCTCCTCTAGCATAAAATCCCTTCTTTTGTTGGTCGCTTGGCATACATTTGACTAGAAATGACTAAAACAAGAAATCTAGGAAGATATGTTTTGAATAAATGCTTGTAGTTAATGCCATGCACTTTTTGGGGAGTCTTCTAACGATTCACCTAAATGGGCTCATTATGCACAAAACCCATGTCGCATAATTCCCTGATTCATCCTCATCGATCCAAAATTTACATGTAAAGATCGCTTCCTGTTGGATGCTTTCGATTTTGGCTGAAATTTTAATCATGAGTTGGAGGTGGCCACACTAGAGCTAGGTATAAATTGAATAACTTAAAACCATGTCAATCGGTCTAGGAAAAAAACCCTACTTACGGAATTTCACCTGGAGTTGTGTATATATGTTTATAGAAGACCTCTTATTCTAACACCTAGGTATCTTGTTATCTAGTGATTTCCTTACTACAAATCACATTAGCAACTGAGTCACAAAAAAAATCATTGCTGAAATATTCAACTCAAATAAATCTAGCGGAAGCTAAACTGGAAACCAAATCATCCACACATAAGCACCAATATTTTTGGGTAGATACCCCTGGAAAAATCCTAGACGGAAAACCGATGTTGAGAATTATTTTATTATTCTAAATTCATATCTCCCATAACAGGGATAATGGCCAACTAAGAGAAGTACAACTATAAAAAAACTTGGCAAAGTTTACTTTGCTATATGGCACAGATATGCATGTTTTTTGAGATGTAGATGGTGATCCCTACTGTACACATGCTTTTCTCCACTAGTGCCCGTGTACATGTATGATAATACTCTATGACAATATCTGTATAACACAACCTTTTCTTGTGGCTTCTCTCTACTGAAACCCACTTGCAGATATCTCTATTCTCTCTTCTCCTTGACTTGATGTCGAGATGGAAGTCCTTCTCTACCTATTTGATATCTCCTTGAATCACAGTCCATCATGATCCAATCCTCTCTGAGAAAAATTCCTCTTCTATGATCAATGTGTCAAGTGTCAACAAAATTCCTTCTTTTCCTCTCCACTCTCGAATAACTCCACAATAGAAAAAGTCCTTCTTTGTTATCTCTATGTGAAAAGTGTCTTCTCCTTTACCCTAGCCTTTCTTTTATAATCTTGAGTTATAACCTAACCCTAATCTCCAAAGTGATTGACGGTTGAGATTACTTCTCACCTCACTAGAGATCAATGGCTAAGATTACATGCTAATTACTTTTAACATTTCCGTAAATAACCCAATTAATTAAATAATTAATTAATAAAATAACTTTACTTTAATAATTCCTTTAATTAAAGTAAAGTTACCAAGATAGAAGTCTTTGGACAAATTCCACATGCTAGACACCAATCCTATGTGGAAATACTTGTTCGATTCTACATGCATCAACACTCACTCTTAGTGAGGAAGGTGTTTCCCAAAGATCCACCTAGAAATGGTTCTTCCTTTGATCCTGAAACAATGTCAAACACATCATCCTGCATACTGGCATACCACCAACCCTTCTGGCCAGCTACTCCCTGAATACTCGAAGTCATGGAATTGATGATGCTACATATCAATACCACGAAGTTCAATGTTTGGAAACTTCGTTGAAGGCCTGCTCTCCTTTAATGTAATCCTAGAAGCCTCCTTCTCCTGAGAATACATCAATGTCATCATGTACCAACTCGATCTCCTGACAAGATTGGAAGGAGATAACTCCCTCTTCCCATCTGAAGGTTGACTCCCCACAATGGAAGTCTATGAACTCTACACATCGTTCAGTTTTTCACCCTTCATAGCATATTTATCCTCGTCATTTTCCACTAACATCAATTCATGATCCAATATCCCCTTGGATCCTCCTACAGGTTTGATCTACAACCTATATAACATGCCCTCTCTGACACCAATGCTCACTGTTGTGTCAGGGCTAGTTTTTTATGCACATATGAGTACTTTCCCTCTCTGAAAAGTCACAACAAAACCATTTTCCTCCAAAACTAAAACTGAGAGAAAGTTATTCTTCAGTTATGGTATATACAATACATCTTCCACCTCTAGGGAACCTCTTGACTCCAACTAGAACCTAACTATCCCAACTCCCTCTACACCACACTTGGGATGAGTTCCAAGCTCCACCTGGATATCTAAGTCCATCTTTGACCATCTAGTGAACAAATCATGTGTCCCTGTCATATGATGATAAGAACCATTGTCCAAGTACCAAGCACTCCTTGAGTTGGTGCTGGTAGAGAGGCATGAGAACATTGAAAATTTCTTCTCGAACTTTGTTGCAAACTCATCTAGCTGCATCTTTGTTGATGATATTTTCCATGTCTTCCCTTGCCCCTTCTTCTACACACACTATGATGCATAGTGCCCATACTTGTGGCACCCAAAGAACTTGATTTTACTCAAGTTCTTCTTACTTTCCTATGAGGTTGACTCCTCACTGTTACCCTTGTAACCCTTTCCTTTTCCCTTTCTTGTCTTACTGACAAGGGCCAAGTTCTCCTCTTGTTCATCTACCTGCTTTCCACTCTTAGACTCTTCCCGAGTCTCTTCCTGGATGAAAACATCCCAAAGTCTCTGCCAATCTGGGAGTTTCTCCTGAGCACAAACTCCCTTGAAAAATGGTTCCCAAGACTTGGGAAGACCATTCAATGCCACATTCATGAGATCTACGTCCTTTGTTTTCTCCCTTATGGATACAATATGATCATGCACCCATGTGATCCTCATGAGATAGATGGTAACATTATCATATCTAGACATCTGTATCGATCTGATTTTATTTCTTAAGACCATATTCCTATTCATGTTCTTGCTCTGGAATAAACTTACCAAAGCATCAAACATCTCTTTGGCTGTCTTCTTCTCTGATAGGTGAGGAATTAAATGATCCTTCACCGAATCCAAGAGGACCCTATCTTATTTTATCTCCTTATTGTTCTGATCTTTCAACGCTGTCCTATCTATCGGTTGAACAACTACTTTTTCCACTAACTCCCAAAGGTCATACTCCTTCAACGCCAAAGTTACTCTTTCTTTCCAAGATAGGAAGTTGGATGCTCCATCCAAACTGTATTCAACTCTCAAAGGTGTTATTTCTATCTATAAGAACTGATAAGCTTCCTTGAAAAATAACCTACTGTTGGAAACTGCCCTTGTACTGACTTGTAAACACATGTACGTGCCTATCACAATTGAACCTCTATGTATGTACACACCTTCCCTTAATGAATCCTGTGTATGTACACGTCTGTGCTTACTATAGCCTCCATATACGTGCCTATGTCCAAAGAGACCAATGTATGTACATGCCTATCTCTTCTATAAACCTATGTACAACTTCATAAAGCTGCAAAACCCTAGTTCTGCCTTAGTACGAGTGTTTCCCTAAAAATTGTCTTTTGATTTCTTCTTGCTAGTTATGGATCTGCCAAGATCTCCTATGGATTTGATAGATCTGTTATCAACTGCTATGGATCTGAGATCTGACTTCCTTTTAGAGCATGCACTCTGATACCATTTTGAAAACCTCTTATTCTAGCACCTAAGTATCTTGTTATCTAGTGATTTCCTTATTGCAAATCAGATTAGAAGCTCACAAAACAAAAATACAATGGTGAAATATTCAACTCAAATAAATCTAGTGGAAGAAAAAATGGAAAGAAAATCATGCACACATAAACACCAATACTTTTGGGTAGATACCCCTGGAAAAACACCAGAGGGAAAATTAGTGTCGAGAATGATTTTATTATACTAAAATCAGGGCTCCTATAACATGAATAATGGCACACTGAGAGAAGTACAACTACAAACAAACTTGACAAAGTTTTCTCTATTATACGACAAAAATCTACACATTTTTAGAGATGTATGTGACTGTCCCTACTGAACACCCACGTACACATGCATGTCTCCACTGACACCCGTGTACATGTACGGAAATACTGTACGACAATCTTTGTATGGTGCAACCTTTTCCCGTGGCTTCGCTTTGCCGAAATCCACTAGTGGTTTCCTCTATTATCTCTTCTTCTTGACCTGATCTCTATATGGAAGTCCTTCTCCACCTATCTGATATCTCCTTGAATCTTAATCCTTCATGAACCAATGCTCTCTAAGAAAAATTCCTTCTCTACTCTAATCAATGTATCAAGTGTCAGCAAAATTCTTTCTTTGCCTCTACACTCTCGAATGACTCCACACCAGAAAACTTTCTTCTTTGATATCTCTGTGTGAAAAGTGTGTTCTCCTTTACCCTACCCTTGCTTTTATAATCTTGAGTTATAACCTAACCCTAATCTCCAAAGTGATTGACAATTGAGATTCTTCTCACCTCACTTGAGATCAATGGCTAAGATTACATGTTAATTACTTTTAACATTTCCCTAAATAACTCAATTAATTAAATAATTAATTAATAAAAACACTTTAATAATTCTTTTAATTAAAGTAAAATTACAAATATAGAAGGATTTGGACGAATTCCGCATGTTAGACACTAACCCTATGCAAAAATACATGTCTGATGATACATGCATCAACAATGTCAACTGTGGAAGTCATTTTCTCTTTGACTTCAATAAATTTATGTGTAAACTCTCATTAGTAAAACCAAACATAATTCTTCTTAATTTATTAAAAATAAAGGAAATAAATGTTAATAAACCACTTTAACATGTGGAATGGTATTTTGGTATATTCATGGAGGAATATGGTTAAAAATTGTGATGAATGGCGGTGAATGGTGAAAGGATGATGTGAAAATGAATGAATTGAATAGTGAAAATATGACAAAATGGTGACCCAACATCTCCCCTAAGCCTGAGGATTTGCATTTTCTCATGCAACAGAACTGATGACCTCATAATTGATCCATTTGATCTAAATTGAATTTTGAAATATTTTGTCACTTAAATTCCTGTAACTGACTTCTTGCAGAAGTCTTGTCTAGCCATTATCTCTCAAAATACAATTTGGTTGTCTATGAAATTTGGTTAGGTTGTTGGTATCACTGTTATGCTTCGGCTTACCAAAACTCACAACCAACATATGCATAAGTTTCAAGAAGAAAGAAAAATGGCTGAAGGTGACAGTGGCCAATTTCTTGCAAAATATAAACTGGATTTACTTGAATTTTTTTGTGTTTACACATCATATATTGATACATTTATGGTCCAAATTTCATGACCAATGGGTTCATGGTTTGGGAGATATTAAAAAATCAATTTTTGCTCTGTTTATGGAAAACAAATGGTATTCAATGTAGCTTTGATCAGGAGCTGAGCTAATACGTTAACCTTGGAATTTGCTACCAAAATTTTGAACGCTTGCTACAAGGATTTTTCTATGTGAAGAAGAAATCCCACAAACTGAAATTATCCTTTCTGATTTGAGTTACTATCACAATGAACAATATTTTTATCTTGATTTCTTTGAATAGGAGTAATAATACTTATCAAAGTATATTGGATCATGTTGGATTGAAATGGGAAGGATAAGGAAATTAGTTTACATTAGTATGGTACATGGTTGTATATGTTGTAAAGGAAATATGTAGTATGAAGAAAATGGAAATATAGGATATAGTAGTTACTCATCAAACATTTCCTAAATTTTTAATAAATTAAAAATATCATAATTGGATTTTACTTGATGTTTACCTTTATAACAACTCAGATTGGAGATTTAGGATGAATACCATTGAAATCCTGAGAAGGATCAAGGATAATGTGGATTGAAGATGCTGATTTTATGATTTTGACTGCTGAAGCATAAGAGAAATGTGGTTGCTACAACAAATTTGAGCCATACATCCTTGCAAACTAATTTTTTTTTCACTCAAAGGATGTAAATTCTAGCTCCAACTAGTAGTCTCTAAAATCACCACAAACCCAAAAATCTTAGCCTGAAGAAATCTCAAGTGGACTCAGATAAAACAAAAACAACATAATTTGATGTATTTGTTTCTTTTACACCCACTGGACCATCAATGGTTGAATGGTTCTTGAAGCTAGATGATTCTTTTGATCTTGAAGATTGACCTTTGACCATCAAAGCTGCCCAAGAATTTTCTGAAAAACTGGATCGAACAAGAATTCTTATGGGGGAGCTACCTCTTGGATATGGAGCTACTGGTTGTTCAAAAAGTGAACAAGTTGATGGTTTGTAATCTACACCAGCTAATAGATGATAAAACTTGCAAACATGACCAAAATTACAAATACCATAACAACTGTAGAATGTGCATGCTGGTTGATTAGGTATCAAAGGAAACCCAATTTGAATTAGCACCCACATTGGTGACTGTGCAACCCTCTCTTTTGGATGGTGATATTTGCATATGTGGTAAAGAAAATGGTTGTATATGTGGTAAAGGAAATAAGTAGTATGAATTAAATGGAAATATGGGATATAGTGGTTACTCATCAAACATTTCCTATTTTTTTGATAAATTAAAATCTCATACCTAGATTTTACCTCACGTTGACCTTTGTAACAACTCAGATTGGAGATTTAGGATGAAGAACATTGAAATCTTGAGAAGGATCAAGGATAATGTGGAGTGAAGATGCTGATTTGATGAATTTGACCACTGAAGCATAAGATAAATGTGGTTTCTACAACAAATTTGAACCATACGACCTTGCAAACTATTTTTTTTCACTCAAAAGATGGAAATTATAGCTCCAACTAGCAGTCTCCACAATCATCACAAACCAAAAAATGCTAGCCTGAAGAAATCTCAAGTGGAATCAGATAAAAAACCAAAAACATAATTTGATGTATTTGTTTCTTTGACACCCATTGGACCATCAATAGTTGAATGGTTCTTGAAGCTAGATGATTCTTCTAATCTTGGAGAATGACCTTTGACCATCAAAGTTGCTCGAGATTTTTTTGAAAAACTAGATCAAACAAGCATTATTATGGGGGAACTACCTCTTGGATATGGAGCTACTGATTGCTCAAAAAGTGAAGAAGATGATGGGTTATAATTTACACCAACTAGTAGATGATCAAACTTGCAAACATAAATAAACTTAAAAATACCATAACAACAGTAGAATGTGCATGCTGGTTGATTAGGTCTTAAAGGAAACCCAATTCGACTTAGCACACACGTTGGTGAGCGTGCAACCCTCTCTTTTGGATGGTGATATTTGCAGGTAGTTCCAAATTTACAGTCCCTCATTTTCATGTAATATTGAGAGTGTGGCTGGCCATATCGTTCATGTAATTATTCTTTCTACCCAACAAAAGGACAAGTTTGTGTTGTTGGAAGTACCCTAGCTACAGAACCAACAATGAATTGCATATTTGCAGTATCTGGTACACATGTAATATGCATAGTCTTTCTCTTCCCGATGTTGTATAAAATTATGCTGAAGATGACCTCTGCATTTTTATTTGAAAGAAATTATGGAAAGGCTGAAAACGTATCTCATGAAGCTCACAAAATTCTTGTAATTATGCCCGAAATTCCTATAATTCACAGAAATTATAGGAAATTTTGGTAATTACTCATGGAATTCCTATAATTGATGGAATTTACAAGAAATTGTGGTAATTAATCCTGATATTCCTGTAATGTTAAAGGATTACAAGAAATAACAGATATTCTACCTTGCTTGAATTATAGGAAATCACTGTTGCTCTTCCCCACACCAAGATCTTTGCATGTCCTCATGCAAATGAAGCAAGGAAGATGAGATGTGCATGTATACTCTTTAACGGTTCTTGAGAGTGAAGTGCACTTCATGAAATATTGAGATGGCATATGAGAGTGAGGCTCACTGAAGTTGAAATAATATAAGAGAGATATTGTGATCCGAAAATGATGTATACTTGAAATTAACCAAATGAAAGATGAAGTGTTGTATGCTGTTAGCCTACCTCACTTGAAACTACTATTTTTTTCCATTGGTTGGAAATTTTATCTTTGGAGAGCATTTTTTAGTTGGCACAGACAATTGAAGAAGGTTGGACATGGTTGATGCTAAATTGGAGCTGATCTAATGTTATGCTGAGAATTTTGATCATTTCTATCTGTGATAATTTTATTGAAATTCTTCGAAACTTTACATTTGAAAGGGAATATAAAACTTACACAATTCCTGTAAATTTCCTGTAATTAACAAAAATTGGACTTATTAACTTTTTGATGAATTCTACCCACTAGTAACCTAGTTTTCAAGTAGATTTCATGCTTAGTTGTGCTAGTAACCTGGTTTTCACAACTAAGCTTATTTTTCTCTTTACTTTTTATTTATTTATTTTTCTACACTATCCTACTCTACTTGAAAAAAACCTCTTTCAAGTGTATGAATACTTCCAATGCATCCATTCACACAACAATATCTCTATTAAACTCACATCCAATTCTAAAAAATGTAACTCAATGAATACTAGGATATGAGAAGCTAGCTGCTTTTGTAGTGATGGTGCCAAGAATTTTTGAAATATGGAGTGATTCTACAAAATAATAATTGATTGAAACCAAACTTCAATATAATCTTTGTTTCCTTGATTTCTTGTAGTTTTCATGTTATGAAGTTATTCATAAAATTGATCATCATATTTCTTAGTACATAAGGGATCTGGTGACAATCATCCAAGAAACTCTTCGATTTCTAGCTCTAGTATCTGCTCTTGATCTAATATTATCCACGACTCATTGATGTTGTCTTCTTGTTGATAAGGATTAGAAGGAATTTCTATGTCCTCCTCTTATGGGGTCTATTCATGGATCATTGGTTTTTCAACTGCTTCGTGAGATGCAAAATCTCCCCTAGTGATGAATCTGAACTTTGGGCAAGGAGTTGAGAAAATCCTTGTAGCAACACATCCTCCCAAGTTGATTAAAAATTCCTGAGTAGTCTTAAGTTCTTCTAGCCATTCAAGAGGTTCTACTCATGAGTGGATTAGTGTATGGGGGGATTTTCACAAAAAAAAATACTTCTCTACCTTGATGAAATAAATGAAATCATAAACAAACACACCAAACCAAACAAACTTAAAGTAAAATCTGAAAAACAAAACCTGCATAAAAGGAAACACACTTATAGTGCTAACATATCGAGGACTTGGATAAAGTCACTAAAGTGAATGCACATGTTATTTCCTATAATCTTAACTTCTCTACTCCTCAAGTTGTAAATGTTGGTGCAAAAAACAAAACTCAAGAAAAAATCTAAGGACGTAAGAAATTAAAAAAACTTGCAAGAAGAAAAATCTGATATTTGGAAAAAGAAAAATCAAGAAACTTACAACTAAAAATAACAAAAAACTTATGAATTTCAAAACCAATTCCTTGACACGTCCCTGGAAATGACACATAAATATTAGGTATTTTAGTTGTATTTTAGCTAACTAAATTATGAAGAAATTTTTATCAATCTAGGGTAAATAAAATTATGAGGTCTCGACACTATGTATGTAGAACTAACTCGGTAGTCACTAAAGATTCCCGTGAAAATGTAAATCTATTGCAAACTTAAAGCAAGAATGTTTAGAATATGAATCAAGGACCGAGAGTTATTCTCATGTCTAAAGGGACTTATTTAACCTTTGTAACATCCCCCATCCCGTCCAAGGAATGCTACTTGTGAATTAACGTGCATAAACACAAATTTTCTTCTTCCTGATTTATTTACTAGCTACATTTATACGCATTTTAAAACTATATTTTGATACCCACAATTATATGCAACTGTAACCTTCTAAAAAAGCATAAATGCAACTGATAAAACATACATAAAAACATATAAAACCATTCACATACACAGATTAAACAACAACAATTAACTCAATAAATGACACATAAAATAGGTAAACACTTATCTTTATAAAAACATTTATGCAACCAGCTGCTTGGGAAGGACGTTCCACCCAACAATAAACCTACTATTCTAAATCTCAACAACAAGTGACCCCTAAGCTGGGCCTAGGAATCCACAAAATAAGGGTGCCTCTCATAATCCTCTCACTACTCTGTATCACACAGCCCACTGGTTCTCTCCTACAACTATCCCAAATTTCCTCTATCTCTCTTCCTCTTGACCTGCCCAACCCAAGGAATGTACCCTTTCAATGCTCTTAGTCCATACAATGTCCCATGAATTTGTTAGGATCTCTTTGGCACATGCATCTAGGAATCTCTCAGCCGGGAACTCAAGGGAATTCACTACTAGGAAAAAAACACCAACAAAAACATCAACAAACATTTGTAGATATAATGCAACTCACATAAGAGTTCATTCTTTAGGCTTGAAAACTTGGCTCTTCAATTTCCAGCTCCAAAACACTCCAAAATCACTCTAGCAAGTTCTAAAATTTTCCCACCCTAGTTGTTTAAGCTCCCAAGCTCTTCTTCCATGTTATCTACTATTGTTCATGTCAAAAATGCATGTCCCAAACTGCCAGTTACTACCCGTACAAATTTCCTCTCTTTCCCCAAGATAATAGTCTACTCACTCTACCTAATGTTGATTGTAATTCATCTCCATGCTCTCCAATAACTATGGTATGTGACTCTCACACCCACCCTATGACAAATATTCAATGATTGGGCTCTCATACACTCAACCAAAAAATAGAAGTTTTCCCTAATTGATAATAAAATTCAGAAATGTCGGTTTGAATCAATATCCATAATTATTTCCCTTTGGACTCCTATTGGATACTCTCTATGAATTCCCCCTCTCTTGTGGATTAATCATCCCCCATCTCTGTCCATATCCCAATAGCTGGTATTTCATTATATTTATTAAAAACATAAAATACATTTTGCATATTACATTGCTTGGCCACAACGATATTCCTATCCACATTATGCATTAAATAATCAGGGGATTATAGTGGGTATGTTACATTCCCCCTCAACTAAAATTGTGCATCGTCCCCGATGCACAACACATGCCGAAAACACATACACATTTACATTACAATGTTCATAAAATAGAAACAATTTCTGCAAAGTTTTACCCTCCAACAAATGTTCAAACTAAAATCTCTCGTTCTTCTCAACTTGTTGACCCAAGGAATTCTCCCCCTTCATCACATTCAGCCCATTGGGATGCACCATTGTTTTATCAGGGTTATTAGTGATGACCAAGAATTTAAGAGATGTGGTTCCGGTAACTAGTTGCCCAAAAATGGAGTCTTGCATTTTCAACTTCTATTTTCTTGAAAATTGACAAAAAGTTGTGGGTATTCCTCCCGCATAGTTTTTTTATGCTCCCATGTTGCATCTTCAGGACCATAGTAGGTCCATTGAACCTTTACCAACCATATGGATGTCTTCCTGAGCACCTTGAATTTAAGGTCTAGGATGCATACTGGTTCCACCCAAAAATCCCCTTTGTTTTCCACCTAGATCACAGTCCAATAAATTATGTGGTTAGGGTCAAGAACATATTTATTTAATAATGATACATGAAATACATTATATACTCTCATGGATGTAAGAAATGCTATCAAGTATGCAACTAGCCCTATCTTTTCTAATATTTTGAAAGGCCCACAATATCTTGCTTCCAACTTTGGGAAACAACCCAATCTTATCGAACTTCTTTTTTCTTTCACTTTTAGGAAAACACGTTCTCCCACTTTAAAATATCTAAAAATTATGTTATTGTCTACATATATTTTCTACCTATCCCGGGAAGCCTTTAAATTTTGCATGATCCTTATCATGTGCTCTTCCATTTCTTTTAACAAATATGGCCCAATGGTGGTTATGTCTACTGGTTTGTCCCAAATCACTGGTGTGTTACACTTTCTGCCATATAAAGCTTCAAAATGATTCATTTTTAATGAGGCCTCATACCCATTATTATAGGAAAACTCCACTAAGTGGATGTAGTCTTCCCATTTTGATGGCTGATCCATCACATACATCTTGAGCATGTCTTCAATTATCCTATTGGTCCTTTCTATTTTCTCATATAACTCCAGATGATATGTCGTACTAAGATTCATATTTGTCCCAAAGCCTTTGAACAAACCTTGTCATAATTTGGATGTAAAATTGGAATCTCTGTCTGAAACTATTGCCTTAGGCACTCCATGTAGTCTTGAAACTTCCTTCATGTAGATATATGCAATGTTTTCTGGCTTATGTGTTGTCTTTACATGAATAAAATTCATTTCCTTAATTAATGTTTCCACTACCACCATGATGGGATCATGCTGCTTCATTGTCCTAGGAAGATTTGTAATAAAATATACCATGACCACCTCCCACTTCCATTCTGGAATGGGAAATGGCTGTAACAAACCTATTGGATGTCTATGTTCTTTCTTTACCTTTTGACACTCTAGACACCGGGCTATGTAGTTAGCCACTTCTTTCTTCATCAATATTGGCTCCTCACAGCTTAATGGCTTTCTGATATCCTGGGTGCCCATCATATGGCATGTTGTGCATTTCTCTCAGCACAATATTTTTGAGCTCCATGGAATTTGGAACATACACCTTTCCTATGTACAAGAAGATTCCATCCTATTTTAATTCATAATTTTTAACTTTTCTGCTGTGAATTTTCTTGCTGTAAGTTTTCCTTTAATTGCAAATAAAGATTATTTGAATTTGCTACTTCTAGAATTTTTTCTTTTAAAAATATCATCTACATGCTGATGGCTGAAACGTGCACTTCACAAGCTCTTCTGCTGAGTGCATCAACCACTTGATTTTCTTTTCCTTTGATATGTTTAATTTCGAAGTCATACTCATTAAGAAACTCCAACCATATAGTTTGCTTGACATTTACTGTTGGTTTTCCAATTAAATGTTTCAGACCATAATGGTATGTTCTTAGCTCAAACCTCTTCCCCATCAGGTAATGTCTACACATTTTCAATGCATGTACAATTGTTGCTAACTCTAGGTCACGAGTAGCATAATTTATCTAATGCTCCTTTAATTTTCTAGATTCATAACATACCACAATATATTTTTGACTGAGGACTCCACCAATTCCTTCCTTCCACACATCCATGCATACTACAAAGTATTCATATGGGTCTGCCATATTTAATATGGGTGCACTTGCCAACATTTTTTTCAACTGCTGAAAACTTCCTTCACATTTTAGAGTCCACTTGAATTTCACTCCTTTATTTTGCAATGAAGTGATTGGGCTTGCAATCTTTGAAAACATTTTTATGAATCTCTGGTAATAACAGGAAAGACCGATAAATGACCTGACCTCCGTCACATTTATTAGCATTGGCCACACTTTAATGGCCTCTATTTTCTCGGGATCAACTGCTATCCTATCTACTAAAATAATATGCCCCAAGTAGTGGATCTTCTTTTGATAAAAGATGCACTTGCGTAGCTTGGCATACAATTTATGCTCCCTCAAAACCTTTAGCACCATTCTCATATTCTCCTCATGCTCCTCTTCATACTAGATGAGAATATCATATAAGAAAACAATTACAAACTTGTCTAGGTATTCCTTGAACACACCATTCATTAGAAATATAAAAAAATCCAGGGAATTTGATAGTCCAAATGGCACTACCATGAATTCATAATTCCCATACCTTGTTCTAAATGTTATTTTGCTGATATCTTATTCTTTTATCCTCACTTGATGATAGCCTGACCTCATGTCAATCTTCGAAAATGTTCTTGCACCTTTTAGCTGATCAAATAAATCATCAATCCTTGGAAAGGGATATTTGTTTTTATAGTGACCTTATTCAACTTTCTCAAATCAATACACAACATTAAGTTTCCATCTTTCTTCTTCACAAAAACAACTGAGGCTCCCCAAGGTGACACACTTGGGCGTATGTAGCCCTTCTTCAAAAGTTCTTCTAGATACATCTACAAATCTTTCAATTCTGGTGTGCCCATTCTATAAGGTGTCTTGGACACTGGGGAAACACTTGACACCAAATTAATAGAGAAATAAATATCCCTATTTGGTGGAAGCCCTAGGATTTCCTAAAAAATATCTGCAAAATATTTCAACATTGGATTGTCTTCAAGAATGGCCATTTTATCTCTAGTTGCCTCTTCCATGTGGGTTGCAAAAATTTGGCATCCTTTCTTGAAACTCTTTTTCAATTGCATGGATGAAATTTCTCTAACAACTACAACTCTTGGAATTCCCTGTATCTTTCCCTGCTTCCATTTCTCACCAAGACAATTCATTTTCTTGTTGTAACATTCTAGGAAAACATGGTGTTTTTCCAACCAATCCATGCCAATTAGACTGTCATGTGAACCCAAATGCATACTGTTCACATCTACCATTATGTTGAGTCCATTCATATCTATTGGGAAATATTTAACCAACTCATTGATCTTTCTCTTAGCCCCCATGGCTAACTGAACTAACCAATATTTCTTATGATTTCCTTTGCAAATGAAATATTTTCTAATATTAGAGTTTATGCAACTATGGCCAGCTCCAGAATAAATTAAAACTGCTATGGGATGATTATTAATCTTACCTTCCACTTCAATCATGGGGGGATGATACTTTGATTTCTTGTTGTCCAAGGCTGCATAAATCCTTAGCATGGTTCCTCCCATATATTCCATTGTTTCATCCTTTTGAATCTTGTGAAAAAATCTCATCCTTTCTCCTTTGTGAGGGCATTCCATTTATACGTTATTCCCCTCACATCCCCAACATTTATAGGTTGTTGCCTTTGCCTTTTCTCAATATAATATACTGTCTTGTTTTCATTTTAGGCTGACCAACCTTACTGATTTGCTTGAGAGTTGTACTTGAAAAAGGGTGGCTTAAGATTTTTCTTCCTTTTCTCCCTCTTTCCTTTCATCTTTTCATTCCAATTCTTTTGAAAGACTATCCTCTCTCTGCTATGCTCATAGAGATGTATTTCTCTCCTTATGGTCTCCTCCAAAGTCCCAGGGTTATCATATTGTATATTATCACTGTAGAAGGAGGGTAACCCACTCAAAAACCTTTGGATCTTGACTTTCTCATCCTTTATGAAGTCAACATACTTCAACAATTCAAATAATCTATTTTCATATTCATCCATGGACATGCTTCCCAACTTGACTTCAAAGAATGCTTTCATCTTCCTCTCATAGTAATTCTGAAACAAGTATTTCTCTTGGAAATATCCTTTGAACTGCCTCCATGAGATCCTCTTATCATCAAGGTTCTTGGCTTAGTTAAGTTGATCCCACCACATGATTGCATTTTCTTGCAAGTGGTAGGTTGCAATTCTTATTTTTACCTTGGAGGGGTAATCATGCAACTAGAAATATTTTTTTCAATTCCAAAAGCTAGGCCTCGACCTCTTTTCCCTTCATATGCTCACCATTGAAATTTAGTGGCTTGGTCTTCCCAATTTCACCTTTCAATATGTTTCCCTTAGGCCTTCTCCTTTGTCTCCTAACACATGACACACTTGGGATGATCCATGGACTTGAACTAGCATGATCCCTCCTAGTGGATTTCTTTGGGAATGATGGAGCTTTATTCTACTCCTATATTTCCTATCATTCTCATTCCCATCCCTTCTGCTATGGGATTTGGATGTTGTTACTTGTCTAGCACTACCTTTGGGTTTTATGCTAGAGTCCTTTTTGGCTTGCTTATGCAATATGTTCAAGCTTTGAAGTATCTCTTCATGATCCTTTATAATCTTTTCATTATCATCTATATATCTTTGCACTTCCCTATGCATACTTCTCATAGTTACATGATGTTTCCTGTCTCTTCTTCCATTTGATTCAGTCTCAACATTCCCCATGCTGACATGCAGACCTCAGAATTCCTCTTCACGATGGTAGGATCCTTGGGAATATTTCATTGTTTTGGTTCTCATATAGGAACCAAACTACTTCCAAGAACCTATAATTCTGTAGAAAATGTGCAAGTAAACAATTTATGTTAGATGAAAATAAACACATACACAATTTGGAAAATAATTCATAAATTTTTGTGCCCTTTAATGCCACCTGTCATCTTATTTTGAGTTGGATGCAAACTTTTTTGCCCAAATTGATTTTTTGGGTTAACAGATGGATTATCCTTCTCAAGACCTTTCCATCTAATATTTTCTTTCCCAATTCCAAGTTCCAAACATAAATTTATGGCCTTCATAAGTTTTGACCATTTTCCTTTTTATATCCCTGCATGCTACATGCGTTCTCTTTCTCTCCTAGCACATTTGTAGATACCCATAACTCAAATCTGGCTCCATCTCTAACTTCTACAGTCCATGAGATTTCCATAGACTACTCCTGGGCCCCAAATTGACTCCAGTTGTGCCCTCTAAAATAAATCTGGTATTAAACTTTACCCTTGACTGTTTTGGCTATAACTCCTTCATACAGGCTCCGTTTGGTGAACAATTTAGCTTGCTGGAAAGCTCTCTCCGAGATCTATCATTTTATAAGTAGAAACTATGTTTCCTATAAGGAAACATATATTTGTACAACTTTTATTTTCTAAAAATGTTGTTTAGGCCCTAAAAAATGCCTTGCAATATGAAGACCTTCGAAAACTGAAATTTTCATCGAAAAATTCACTAAATTACTATTGTAACAGTCTTTAGATATAGATCGTTTCTCTCAAAATTGGAATCAATCCCAATTGTTGATATTCTGGGATTTTCTAAGCTGTAGCTAGACCTCTGTAGGACTGTCAAAACTTTTCTTTAGATCCTCCCCATTGAAGAGCTTCAATCTATGGATACGTGAATTCCCTGAAAATCATAGTCCGAAGCACTGTCAGACTCCCTTCGAACTCCTAGTCTAAAGCACTATCAAACTTCCTACAAATTTGTAGTCAAAACACTATCAGACTCCCTATCAAAAACCTTCCTTGAGACCTCCAAAAACACTTCTCCAAAAGAACGTCTCTGAGATCTAATGGATGAGAATGACCCCGATTGATTTGACGACTCTCGTTCTTTCGATATTCTTCCCTTAGGATTATCTTTTTCAAACTTCAACTCACGCCCTGCTTCATGAGTTTTCGGAAACCTGAGTCTCGAAGGTCTTTCGGGAATGATTAGCTATGATCCTCTTGTGACTGAATGTCGACCGTTGATTCTCTGGGTCGAATTAATATGGGTCGTCGATTACTAAAATTCACGACCATCATGAAAGTTATAGGATTTTGACCCTCTAAGGAAAAATCAACTCCACAAACTACAACTCAATGCCATGAGTTACCTTCTTCGACTGCTCAGAAGCACTGACACTCAAAAATCTACTCATAATTTAGGGATTTCACTTCTGTCACCATTTCCCCCCCAAATCCATCACAAGATGAAAAATCCAACCACGAATATGCTCAATTCATGCTGGCTCTTGGCCCATACAATATCACTATTGAACCTTGGGCTCTGATACCATTATGTAACATGCCCCAACTTGTCCAAGGAACACTACTTGTAGATTAGCACATGTTTTTTTTCTTCTTCTTGCCGATTTATTATCGTAGCTTACCAACTATGTTTATACACATTTTTAAACCACATTTTGATACCCATAATTGTATACAACTACAAACTTCTAAAAACATATGGATGCAACTGATAAAACATACATGACAACATATAAAACCATTCACATACACAAATTAAGCAACAATAATTGTCTCAGTAAATGAAAAATAAAATAGGTAAACACTTATCTTTATAAAAACATTTATGCAACCAAATACTTGGGAAGGACGTTCCACCCAACCATAGACTTGCTATTCCAAATATCAATAGAAATTCACCCCCAAGATGGGGATATGAATCCAAAAAATAAGGGTGCCTCTCACAATCCTCTCATAGATCTGTATCACACAACCCACTGGTTCTCTCCTACAATTATCCCGAATTTCCTCCAGATGTCTTACTCTTGACCTGCCCAACCAATGAAATGTACCCTGTCATTTCTCTTAGTCCATAGGGAATCCCATTCGTTTATCAGGGTCTCTTTGGCAAAAGTATCTAGTAATATCTCAGCTAAGAACTCAAGGGAACTCACTACTAGGAAAAAAACACCAGCATAAATAACAACAAACACTTGCTAATACAGTGCAATTCACCCAGGAGTTCAATATTCAGGCATGACAACCCGACTCTTCAATTTCTAGGTCCAAAATACTCCAAAATCGCTCTAGCATGCTCCTGAATTCGCACATCCTTGTTGTTTCATCTCCCAAGCTCTTCTTCCCTATTCTCTACTAATGTTCATGTCAAAACTGCATGTCCCAAACTACCTATTACTACCCATACAGATTTTCTCTCTTTCCCCAAGACAATTGACTCCTCACTCTACACAATGTTGATTGTACTTCAGCTCCATGCTCTCCAAAAAATATGGGATGTGACTCTCACACCCACCCTATGAAAAATATTCAATGATTGGGATTTCATACACTCGACTAGAAAATACAAGTTTTCCCCAATTGATAATAAAATTCAGAAATGTGGGTCTGAATTAATACCCACAATTATTTCCCTTTGGACCCCTCTTGGACACTCTCTAGGCATTCCCCCTCTCTTGTGGATTAATCAGCCCCCATCTCTGTCCATATCCCAACAACTAGTATTTAATTATATTTATTAAAAACATAAAATACATTTTGCATATTACATCGCTTGGTCACAATCATATTCCTATCCAAATTATGCATTAAATAAAATGGGGATTATAGTGGGGATGTTACAAGCTTCAATTGGTTGAATCACCATTTCATATGAAAACACTAGGTGTAGATCTGTACTCATACTCTATTTCAGTCAAATAGTGTAAAGTCGAGTGAGTCACCCTAAGTTATGAGTCATTGTCTGATTCTAAACTTAATGAAATTAGCATGAAAGAAATGCTTTGCATGGAATGATAAATTAACCTATCACACTTCTCAAATGAAATTTACTCAACAAGATAATCCTTGTTCAAATCTGATTGTCAAATTTAGAAATTATGTGTAGTTACAAGAGGTACAACATTTCCTGGAATTTTAGACAATTACATGAATTACTATGTATAATGGATTTCCTGCAATTTGTGAAAATTACTAGAATTCTCGTGTGTACAAAATTTCCTGCAATTTCAAAAAGTTACAAGAATTCTCTGTGTATGGAGGAAATCACATAAATTGCTTTTCAATTACAAGAGTTGCATAAATAATAATAATTTACAAACACAACTTAATTCTAGTGAAATAATTGAACAAAAACACAACACATACCAGGGTCCCTCTTGGGATATGTTGCTTAATGAAACTCATAAAGATAAAAACAATCTAACACCATAAATGGATCATAAAGCTCTTTGTATTCAACAGTTGCAAATTATTATAGGTTACAAAAATGATTCTTTAAGAGTAATATGCATATCCCCCACTAACACTTACATTGTCCGAATTTTATTTATTTATAGATTATTACATAGAAGAATCAAATATGCTTAGAATGACATTCTGTTTCTAAATATGTGCATAATATTGGGATCATCTCTCATATTGAGCATAAAGGATAGGAGATCCCTGATTTTCTTTTGTTGTTCCTTGATTTTCTAAGTGATAAAATTGATCCAACCTCCTCCAACCTCTAATCCCTTCTTTTGTTGGTCGCTTGGCATACGTTTGACTAGAAACGACTGCAACATGAAATATAGGAAGATCTTCTTTGAGGAAACACTTGTATAGCCCACGTCATGCACATTTTTGGGAATATGTTCATGGGTCGACTAAATGGGCTCATTCTGCACAAAACCCACGTTGTGGAATTCTCTAATTCATTCTCATTGATCCAGAATTTACATGCAAAGATCAGTTCCTAATGGATACTTCTGATTTTGACTGAATTGTTAATCATGAGCTGGAGGTGGCCACATTGGAGATGACTATGAATTGAACAAAATAAAATCATGTCAATACGTTTAGGAAAACAACCCTAGTTCTGGAATTTCACCCGGAGTTGCATAGATATGTCAACCTTGGAAGTCATTTTCTCTTTGACTACAATAAATTTTTGTGTAAACCCTCATTAGTAAAACCATGCATAATTCTTCTTTATTTGTTAAAAATAAAGGAAATAAATGACAATAAACCACTTTAACATGTGTAAGCGTATTTTGGTATAATCACGTAGGAATATGGTTAAAAATGGTGATGAATGGTGTTGAGTGGTGAGAGGATGATGAAAACATGAATGACTTGACTAGTGAAAATATGACAAAATGGTGACCAAACAATAGGATAAGAAAAATTTGCTCAAATTTAACATATCTTCCAATAATTATTTCATTGGAATGAGGTTGAAGAAATCTATAACCTTTGACATCTTTAAAATATCTAACAAAAATGCACTTGTCACTTTTATGTTGTAATGCTTTTCTTTTTTCATCACAAATGTGAGCCCATGCTTCACTACCAAATACATGGAAGTTGCTTACATTTAGTTTAATTTTAGTCTATGCTTCTTCCGATATTTTTTTAAAATCCTTTGTGTGAGAGAAATTTACCATGTAATTGACACAATTGATGGCTTCCGTCTAACAATAAATACTTAATACTTTAGATTGGATCATACAATTATCCATTTCCTTTAAGGTGTGATTCTTTCTACGAGAAACACCATTTTGTTGTGGTGTATATGGAACAACATACTGCATTTGAATGCCCTATGTAATGCAATAGGTTGAAAACATCTTGTTCACAATTTTTTCATCATTATCTGTTCTTAACATCTGTATTTGATGTTCAAATTGTTTTTCGACAAGGGCCTTGTAGTGAAAAAACATGTCAAAAAATTCACTTTTAAGTTTTAAGAAGTTGTAACACCCCCAACCACCTATTGGGCAATGTATCTTGAAATAAAGATAAAAACTTCTCACTCTGTTTCTGATAGTCAAACCTGTCCATACAAAGGCATAGACTTGCTGGGCTATGACACACTAAGCTCTTTGAGGAACATCATACATATAAACTTAAACAGGTAATATGCATTCTACTAGTACACAAACTAATGTGGAAATCACAACAATCTTCTACAAACTTATTACATAGGAAATATTATAAATATCAAGACATGTACAAGATACACAACATACAAATTAACATAGAAATGGCACTCAATCTTTTTATGAAGGCCACCAAATGCATGCTGACCTTCCATGAACCTCCCAGTCTTAGACCACACTACTTATCACTCTCAGCAGTGGGTCACCCCCGAGCTAGGAATAAACTCCACCTGAGAAAGGGATTCCTAAGCTAGGCTGAGACTATGGAAAGTCACACAGTACATCAGGAAGGATTCCCTCTCGGGTGCTAACTTACGCACATAACTCATAGCCTCTCATTTCCCACATTTCTGTCCCACCCCGGGAAGTATACACCTTCACTGTTCAACAGTCCATCAACTGCTCCCCTTCCCTTCCAGGGATTCAACGACATGCCAGACATGGATTATCAGATCTCTGTAGCTGTTGCTGGGCTCCCTCCAGGAGTATTCACTTCCCCAACAATCTCTCTCATCTAGAGAGAGTTTCTCACAAGCCCGACAACATGATTCTTCTGTCCAGCTCCTAAGTCAAACAGGTAAGGGAGATAGTAGAAAAAGAACTCGAGTATGTCATAGATGATGGAAACAACAAAAACTGTTAAGTCAGGGTACAACTCAAGTGAGTACATATGCATGCAAGTTTTAGAAGTCAAACATGGAGGAGGTTCAATGATGGAGAGAAGGACTGCGTGCATGAATGATCAATGTCTCCGTGCGTGAGTGCGTGGGAAGCATGACAAGAATGGTCGAGCGAACCCTCACAACGAACTGATTTCCCACATAAAACTGCATATCCCTAATTAGACACCTGTCCTCATGAAGCTACATGAGCTCCACTTCTCATTCGTTTCCCTTCCCACAGGAACTTATGATAAGAGGAGTTATTTCCATAACCTTAGTCTTTTAGAAAAATATATTATAATATTCCCTTGGGGTTAAGCCCTCAATCTTAGCGCCATTTCCTAGCCTCTTATCCCATTCCCTTTCCCTACCTAGTGAAGCTTAGTCCCCCATAACTCTTCTTCATGGTCGGTCTACACGCATCAATGCTTTTTATATTAATGATATGAATAATTACATATACAAAAATAGGCTAACTGGCCTTTAGCATCACATAATCCACCTAGCTTATAATCACATGGCTCACCATCCTACAAAAAATGTTGACAATTCAACAGGGGCTCGGCCTTGGGGTATTACAATCCCCTCCCCTTATTTATGCACTATCCTCAGTGCATCTTATTTACATAATATCAACAAGATTTCCAAAATCTTCAAAAAGATGTGGGTATTCTGACCACATAGCATCTTCATGCTCCCAAGTTGCATCCTTAGGACCGTACAAGGTCCATTGGACCTTTACAAGCTATATGGAAATATTTTGGAGCTTCTTGATTTTCCGGTCCAGAATGCGTACCGGATGCACTTGAAAAGTGCCTTATTGCTCCACCTGAATCACATTCCAATCAATAACATGATTAACATCATGTATATATTTCTTAAGTAATGATACATGGAATACATTATGAATGTTCATAGATGCAGGTAATGCAAGCATATAAGCTATAGACCCAATCCTTTCTAGTATTTCAAATGGGCCACAGTAACGAGCTGCCAATTTGGAATAGTTTCCCAACTTCATACAAATTCTATTGGCCTTCACTTTTAGAAACACATGATAACCAATACATAATTCTCTGTGAATACCTATAAATTTTTCTTTATCTTCAACATTTTCTCTTCCATTTCCATGAGAAACTCTGTCCCAACTACTGCTCTTTCTGCTGGGTTATCCTAGCTTACTGGTGTGTTGCACTTTCTTCCATAAAGTGCCTCAAATGGGTTCATATTCAGCGATGCTTGGTGCCCATTATTGTAAGAAAATTATACCAAGTGTAGATAGTCTTCATATTTATATGGTTTGTCCATCACGTAAATTCTTAGCATATCCTCTATCACTTGGTTCACCCTTTATGTTTTCCCATCAGACTCGGGATGATAAGTTGTGCTGAAGTTCATATTTGTTCCGAAACCTTTGAATAATCCCCTCCATAACTTTGAGGTAAACTTTGGGTCTCTGTCAGACACAATTGTCTTGGTTATGCCATGCAAGCATGCTACTTCCCTCATATAAATATTAGTAACATTGGTTTCCTTGTGAGTAATCTTCATTGGAATGAAATGGGTAGCTTTAGTAAGCTTGTCCACCACCACCATGATAGAATTATGCTGCTTGCTTGTTCTGGAAATTTTAGGATGAAATCCATTGACACCACTTCCCACTTCCACTCATGAATGGGAAATGGCTGCAACAATATAGATGGGTGTATATGCTCAACCTTGACCTTTTGACACTCCAAACATTTAGCAATGTACTCAACAATTTCCATCTTCATGCATGGCCAATAGTATTGGATTTTGACTGCTGTAACTATTTTCTGATATCTTGGGTGTCCAGCATAAGGTACATTATGCATCTCTTTCAAGGTCATACTCCTCAATTCATGAGAATTGGGTACATAAATTCTATTCCTGTATAGGATAATTTCATCATTCCCAAGTTATAATCTTCAACCTTCTGCTGCATTTTACCTTGCTGTAATTTTGTTACTAACTCCATGTACTGCAAATATGTTTTTGTAGCCTCGGAAATTCTTCGTTTAAGATTAGTTTGATATATGCTAATGGCTGTAGCATGCAGTTCATGCACTCTCCTGCTGAGTGCATCAACCACTTTGTTTTCTTTTCCTTTGACATGCTTGATATCAAAGTCATACTCATAGAGGAATTCCAACCATCTTCTCTACCTGACATTTAAAGTTGGCTGATCAAACAAATATTTTAGACCATTATGGTCTGTCCTCATCTCAAACCTTTTTCCCATGAGGTAGTGTCTCCACTTCTTCAAGGTGTGCACTATGGCTTCCAACTCCAAATCATGAGTGGCATAGATTCTTTCATGCTCTTTCAATTTTCTGGATTCAAAACATATCACAAACCCATTCTGACTGAGGACTCCAAGTCCTTCTTTGCATGCATCTGTGAAAACCATGAAATATTCATTCAAATCGACAATATTTAGAATTGGAGCACTGGTTAACAACTGCTTCAAATGATAGAATCTCTTTTCACACTCTGTTGTCCACTGAAACTTCACCCCCTTCCTTTGCAAGGAAGTAATCGGGTGAGAAATCCTTGAAAACCCCGCAATGAATATTCTGTAGTAGCCAACTAGACCCATGAATGATCTAACTTTTGTCACATTCTTAGGTTCTGTCCACCCTTTATTATCTTTAATATTTTCGGGGTCTACGACTATCCCTTCTTCAGATATGATATTCCCCAAATAGTGAATTCAATTATGATAAAACGAGCACTTGCTCAGTTTGGAATACAACTGGTGCTCTCTTAACACTTGTAACAACATCCTCAAGTGATTCTCATGCTCTTCTTCTGACTTGGAATATACAAGGATATCATCCAAAAATATAATGACAAATTTGTCTAAGTATTCCTGAAAAACACCATTCATCAAGCACATGAAAACAACTCGCGCATTTGATAGACCAAATGGCACCACTGTGAATTCATAATGACCATACCTTGTCGTGAAGGTAGTATTACTGATGTCTTTATCTTTGATCCTTACTTGATGGTAACCAGATATGAGATCAATCTTTGAAAATATTTTTTCCTCCCTCAATTAATCAAAGAGGTCATCTATCCTTGGAAACAATTATTTGTTCTTTACAATTACTTTGTTTAACTGCCTGAAATCAATACACAACTACAATATCCCATCCTTCTTCTTCACAAATAAAATTGGGGCACCCCAAGATGACACACTTGGGGTGTATATACCCCTTATTCAAAATTTATTCAAGTTACATTTATAGTTCCTTCAGCTTTGGTGTACTCATCTGGTAGGGAGTCTTGGATACTGGAGCTGCTCCAGGCATCATATTTATAGAGAAATCAATATCTCTCTTTGGGGGTAGTCCTGGTATCTCCTTAAACACATCCTCAAACTCTTTTAGGATTATATGATCCTCAATATTTGACACCTTATCCTTAGGTGCTTCCTCCATATGAGATACAATTATTTGGAAACCCTTCCTGTAACACTTCTTCAACTGCATTGCTAAGATCTCTCAGACAATAAATTCCCTAGGAATTCCTTGGATTGTTCTTGGGTTACTTTCCTCATTCATGCAAGTAAATTCCTTGTTATCATAGTCTAAGATGGCATGGTGTTGGTCTAACCAGTCCATACAAATTAGACAGTCATATGAACCCAAGGGAAGGATGTTCAAATCTTCCTTGGTACTCAACCCATTCTTGTCCACTAGACATGATTTAACCAACTCTACAACTTTTCTCTTGGCTCATGTAGCCATCTGCACCAGCCAAGATTTCCCATGCTTTGTTCTTGGCAATTACAATCTTTCCACTACCTTAGGATCTATATAGCTATGAATAGCTCCTGAATCTATTAAAATAGTAAAGGCATGGTTATTGATCATACCTTCCACTTCAATCATGTGTTATTGAATTTTTTCTTGCTTGTTGTCTAGGGCTACATAGATCCTTGGAACACCTCTACCTATGTCTTCCACTATTTCATCTTGCTGTACATTGTGGAAAAATATCACTTTGTCACTCCTGTGAGGGAAATTTCTATACAAATGATCTCCTTTACAACTCCAACATTGAATGGGTGTCTTCCTTTGCCTTTTAATACCTGTATCAATCATTCTGGGCTCTCTAGGGGTTTGCTGTCCCTGAGAACTGTTTCTGAAGAAGGGTGGCTTGTTCCCCTTCTTTCTATGCTCCATCTTGAATTTATTCTTATCTTCCCAAGCTCTTTGGAAATTAGGATTTCCATTATGCTGATCATATAAGAACTTAGTTCGCCTTATGGTTTCCTCCAAATTTTTAGGATCATCATATTGAATTTTATCATTGATGAAAGATGTCAGACCACTCAAATATCTATCTATATTAACTGTCTCATCCTTGATGAAGGAGACATACTTCAACAATTCTAAAAATATCCTTTCATACTCATCAATGGTCATGCTTCCCAATTCGAGTTCAAATAACTCTTTCATCTTTTTTTCATAATACTTCTTCGTTAAGTATTTCTTCTCAAAATGCTTCTTGAATTCCTTCCATGTAACATTCTTCTCTCTGATGTGTTGCACTTGCACAAGCTGATTGCACCACATGGATGCATTTACCTTCAGCTAATAAATAACAATTCTTCCTTCCGCATGAGAAGAATAATTATGCAGTTGGAAATATTTTCTCATGCCCAACAACCATGTCTCAACATCTTCATCTTTCTTGTGCTCTCCATCAAAGTTAGGAGGTTTGATATTGTTCATTTATCCTTTCAATTCATCCACCCTAGACCTCTTATGATGCTTCCTGAAATGATATGGACTTGAGTTGCTATGTTCTCTCCTATTGGAATTTCTTTGGGAGTGATGGAGATGTCTGCTACCATTCCTTGTTCTTATTTTCTCATCAGGGGACCCATGGCTTCCTGATTTTCTAGAGCCACTCTCCTTATACAATTTCTTTTCAATTCTATCCAGGCTCTTCATTAACTTCATATTGAAGTCTTCCTGCTTCTCTTTGGCTTTCATAAGCCTTTTATTATCATCCTTGTGACTCTGGACATCTTTCGACAAATTTCTAATGGTCTCTACCAAATTCATGTTATCATCCTTTCCTTCTCCATGTCCATTGGAGTTTGTTCCTTCCATACCCAAATAGACATCCATTCCTCAAATCTCATCTTCCTGGATGTAAGCCCCCTGTGCATAATCCATCTATATTCCCACTATGCTGATCTGATCTGATCAATTTGCTTTTAATTCTGCAAAAATGTGCATCCAACAGAACATTGTTAGGTTAACTGACTTAACAATTTTATAAAAACATGAACCATTTTGGTTCAATAACCTATCAGACTTATTTCTTCTGATTTCCTGAGAATTTGAATGTTCAGATCCAATTTCTGGGCGAACAATTATATTCTACTATTCAATACCTTTCTAACGCCCGCTTTCACACTCAAATACGAGTCATGAGAAGAAATTTATTGACGCAGGACCTCCCGTCCTAAAACCATTTTATGCAATATTCTACTGTAACTGCATTGTAAACCCCGAAATCAGGGTGCCAATGATTATCTTAGCTCTCAGATTCGATCAGTAACATGATCGAATGTCCACATAACCACAATTTTAATACAAAGGTGTTGAACCTAGTTCTTCTCGTATGCCCAAAGGACCTATAACTTCGACCCAGTGATTGAGGCTATGAGATCGCTCAATTCTTCAGGAGATAAATTCCTATCGAGGATTGACGGTCTTGATTGAACCGACATGAATATCTACGATCAAGGAAGATTACCGAGTCCCAACTAGCACGACGTTTATCTCCTTTCTCGAGTTCCGCAATAGAAACTGCTTGCTTGTAGTGGAATCGATGCTAACTATTGATCTTTTCAAATCTACAGATCAAATGTCTCAGAGGATTACATAGGTTAAACCCACATGGATGTTAGTTATTCCCCCGATATCTGCAACTTATCTCCACCATAGATCTTACTTGTGTTGATTCAATGGTTAAGACTTAATCGAATGTTGATCAGATGACTCCCCTCTTTCTTTTTTTTATCCAATCGTCGGACGGATGAACCATTGAGGTCTAGTCAACATCCATGTATAAGTGTGCCACATTGCAGAGTTACATAGTAGACACGTGGCTCCATCCAATGAAACACATGTTTCATGTTCTAACTGGTATGAATGACGTGTGGAAAACAAAAATCAGGTTGACACATGGCATGCTTAGGATGGGTCCACTTCACCCTAGGTGACGTCTTCATGTCATGTCTCTTTGTCGCTTCGGGACTTCGGGGCTTTGGGACTCTGAGTCTTCAGATGTTTCTTCTACATCACCCTTCAAAGATCCTGAACATTGAATTTCCGAATAGGTCCACGTCACTCGTGGTGACATCATTATGTCGTGTCACTCTGACACTTTGGAGCTTCGGAGGATTCCATAACTTCTTCCAACATTTCCTCCGAACGCTGAATCGTCGAACTTCTGAACCTTCCGGGGTCCACTTAGTACAACCATCATCAATTAAGGTGGTGACACATGGCCCCACCATCGAATGACACATGTTGGATCACTATTGGTACAATAAGGCTTGAAAAAGTACAAAACCCAATGACACGTGGCATGCGTAGATGAGGTCCGTGTCACCCCAGGTGACGTCATCATGCCACATCACAATCCATGCTTCGACACTTTGTAGCTTCGACTTTGAAGGATTTATCGTGTCAACACAACCTTCCTCCTGAACGTTGAACTGCTGAACATTTTCTTCCCAGAGCTTTGAGACTTTGCAACTTTCCTCAACACTACTCCCCATTTCTTCCGAACTCCAAATTTCCGGACTGTGCTACTCTAGAGTTTCGAGACTTCGACGCTTCGGTACTTTCAGAGAATTTACCTTACAATGATATGATATACTGATAGGAGATTGTAGGAAATACTTGAAACACATAATACATTATTGAAATGACCATTATCTTTCTGAACTATTTTAGACCCTACAACATTAAGAGCTGTATCATCACCAACAAATATTTGTATGGTGTTACAACTATTAAGAGAAAAAAATGGCTTTATCTTTAGCCACATGATAAGTGTTAAGTACAAAATATCTGAATAATAAAATCACCATGCAATAGATAGAGAATAATATACAAATTCCACTTTATTATTATCAAACTTTTAAGGTAGGGAAACATCATACAATCGATCATTTTAAGGAAGGGATCCACTCCTAATCCCTTTCCTATTCAAGGGGGGAAACCTCCCAATGATCTACTCTCCAAATATAATACTTCTCAACATTCCCATTACATTGCTCATACATCTTTTATATAGTGCTACCGACCACCTAAGAACATGCTAGATGAGAAACCTTCTAGTAATCCCTCTTACATTTATTGTTTTCACCTAGGTCTTACTTATTAAAAGTGGCTTTAATACATAACAATACATATCTACTATTATTCCCCTAGGGTACCTCCCTAGGTACCCTATATTATTCCCCTAGTTACACTACATTATACCCCCCTTTTTAAAGCATTGTCCTCAATGCTTGTTTGGAGGGAGTACAACCATATACTAGAGTCCCATAAATAAGTATGGACCATATTGTTGAAGTAGGCTAGAGAACTAGGGTCCCAGGTAAAAGTGGTAGCCACCATGTTGAAGTAGTAAAATACCACTATAAACCTGGGTCCCATGTCAAAGTGCTCATATGAACTCCATGTTCAAGATATTGAAACTCAATAGCCAACTGAAAATGATGCTCCAAAGATCTAAAATGGTCATGTGGATCCAAATATGTAGAGTTAGCCACAAAATCTGCCACTAGTACTGGAGAATGAGAAAACTGAGGAAGAGTATGCATAGAAGACTCTTATCTACTCTCCAGGATGTGCTCTACAAAAGGTGGAGTAGACTCATCAAATAGAATATAAGAGTATCAATAATAAAAATCACTCTCAAGATCATACTAGGAAAACCTTTCTCAAGCATATTATTCTAGAATGTTAGGATAAATATGAAAGTGTTCCGTTAGTAAATCATTGAGATATTTTAGAAACATTGGAAATTTTGCAGAGGTTGGAGCGCACAACATATCGATAAGAAAAGCCACATATAATATACCAAATTAAATCTATGAAAATTATCTATCTAATGGCACTGAAATGGTAGCAATTTGATCACTCTATCTAAAGTTCATGAGCACTGTAATCTTGTCATTGTCATGAAAAACCATGAAAAAATTGTTGATTTTAAATCTTCACTCCCAGAGCTCTGTTTTAGACAATTATTTTTTGAAATGGGTTAATTTTGAAGGAGGAACTCATATATGTAATTTTTTTGGGCTAATTTGACACCAATATCTATAGAAACTGACAAAATTGTGCGGTCGTTTGCGGAAAAACCTTGAAAACTTGCTAATTTTAAATCAACAATATCTTAGCCACCGAAATTCTGATTCAAACGATTTTTTTTAAAGTGGCTGTTTTTCTGAGAGGAAATCAGATATACAACTAGTTTCATTAAATTCTACATAAAAAATATACAGGAATTGATTGGAGTGCCGCGACCCTTTTTTTCTTCTTTGTTTGAAAACCTGCAAAATAGAAAACAATTCCCCTTTTTTTTTTCGTGGCCAAAGAAAGAGCTATGATAAAACTTTTTAAGTACTAAATATATGAATAGTAAAATCACCACATAATTTGTAGAGAAAAATATATAAATTCCACTTTATTATTATCAAACCCTAAAGGTAGGGAAACACCATACAATCAATCCTTTTAAGGAATGTATCCACTCATGATCACTTGCTTCTTCAAGGGGGAAACCTCCTAATGAGCTACGGTCCAAATACAATGCTTCTAAACATGCCCATTAAATTGTTCATACTTCATTTATATAGTGCTACTTACCACCTAAGAACATTCTAGAGGAGGAACCTTCTAGAAATGAAACCTTCTAGTAAGCCCTCTTACATTGATTATGTTCACACTAGGTCTTATTTATTAAAAGTGGCATCCATACATAACAATACATATCTACTAGTATTCCTCTTGGGTACCTTCCTAGGTACTCCATATTGTTTATCTAGTTACATTACAATAAGATGCTCTAAAATATATAAGCCACTCATTAGAAGAAGTAGTAGATGTTGCATTGAAGGATAAACCATAAGAGAAAAATGCATGTCCATGAGAAGAAGAGTTAGAAGAAGAAGAATCGAGATTGATTTTGTGCTTCTTCATTTATGCTTCCAAATCCTCCATCTTTTAAAAACATTTAAACACTAGATGGACATATCGCCCACAAAAATTGCAATCTCGGTCATTCTTCTTACTTTTTGATTTAGGTATTTTGTCACTGTTGGGAGTAGAAGATGGCTGAGAGGGTTTGGGACCATTGATTTTCTTGTTGTTGTGAGGGTGTTTCTTCTTTGTATTCTTGGTTTTATCTTTCTGTTTGATGACTAAGGATTTTCTATATGTACTTGCAGTGCTGGTCACTCCAAGAGATTATCTTGTTCTCTAATCATAAAATCACAAAAAGACTCAAGAGTTAGAGTTTGGTAAGAACTCCCTGGAGATTCTCTTGTGGCATAAAAGTTAGACACAAAAACAAAATATGTACTACCAAGATTAGAAAGAATAACATATATGCTTCAGTCATCCTTCAAATCTATTTTACAGTCTTTAAGTAAAATTATAAGTTTTTTGAATTTAGATGAATAATCTTCAATGCAAGAGAAATCATTGGGATGTAAAGTCACTGACTAATTTTCAATCTGGTGGGCTTGAATCACATTGTGTTTACCAAATATGGTTTCTAGATTAGTCCAACATTCATTTGAGTAATCAATTTATTAAAGGTGAAATTATAAATTAGGAGACAAACATTCCGATTAGTCCACGTGCTTCATCATTCTTATTTCCTCAACTGGATTTCGTTTTGACATCAATGGGGATTTCTTTTTTCCCAAGGTAACCTGGTACAATCATTTACTTCTTAGTACATCTTCCATATGAGATTTCCATGAGATGTAGTTGGTGGTAAGTAAAATATCACTTGTAGTAGCCATATTAGAATATGTAAGTAATATGGATTTAAAAGATTAAATTGTTTGTTTTTATGGAAATCTCTTGAAAATATAGTCTGTTTACAAAAACCGACACTGAAAACAAACTTTAGATGTGAAAATTATGTTATTTTTTAAAAAGGCATAAACAATAAACATAGTGCCATGTCACAGGTAAAAGTTGTCCCATGTGGTGATGGATGCACAATGATGTGGCTGAGTAAGAAAATATTCATTCCTTTTAACTTTTCTTATAAGCTTACTTTTACAAATAAAGTACTTATGAAGTGACCCACTTTTATAGATTAAGTGAGAATCACTTTTCCAATAAAATAACTTTATAAATTAAAGTTGTATTCAAATAGTAATTTAAAATAATATTAATTTTTTTTATAGTGATTCACTTTTATAATTTAAGTGAAATGCACTTAAAATAAAGTTATGAGAAAACTCAAGGTTTCATAAGTGTTTTCAAAAGTCACTTAAAAATCTAGAGACTCAAACTCAAAACTTCTTATTACATAAAGTAAATTTCAACCAAGTGAACTAATGCAAAATATATAACAAATTTAATAGAGGAAGTTTTTTTTTTATTTTTTTTATTAACTTTGAAGTGTGTGCTTACCCCCAAAACCTTTGTTTTTTCCTGCAAAAAAATTCAACATAGCCACACAAAAAAATAAACAAAATTTTGGAAAAATAATTTCTAAATCTCAACAATAATGGGGTTAGATCTCCATTAGCTTACCCAAAAAATGCAAATTTTCTCTCTGTTTCTGATTCAATGAGGTCACTTAAATCACAGAGTAAAGAGTATATGCATAAAATAAAACAATTTCCACTATGTTTCTAATTTGCGAGATCACATATAGTGCATGGAAAATAGCATATATAGACTAAAAAGAGTAGTAAACTCATAATAAAAGTAAAAGCTAGAATATTAACTTTGTAATTTTTTTTTAAAAGGGAGTATTCAAACTTTATACCTTTGAATCTAAAAAAAAAGTTGTATCTTGGTTAAACAAAAACATTTTCAAGTGAAACAAAAAGCATTTCCAACAGAGAGTAGTGCTCTGAATGCAATGGAACTCCTCTCAACAAATAATTGCACCGAAATACGAGAACCTATAAATGAAACAACATAAATTTGAATATTGATCTACAATAAGAGAGGATCTTTAAATGGAGTATGCTACCATGTTTGACAAAACATGGTATTCCCAAACACGACAAACAACTTAAGTAATTGTTCACATAACTAGATAAAAAATAATAGCATTAATATTTTTACGTGGTTAAAACTCTCTAAGAGGGAATCAATCCACGACCCCAACCAATGTGGCCACTTGAGGAAATATATTAATGCAAAAGAAAAATATTTTATAAAATATTTTCTTACAATCGATCATCAACAAATGACCCTCCATGCTCTTTAAATAGAAATCATGGACCAATTAGGTGTTAAGCCACATATCAATATAGCTATTAAGATCGATGAGAATATGAGTAGTTGGATCACTCTATGTATAGAAAATACGCGACTGTAGGATTGCATAAATACAAATACACATTAATGCATACTAAAGAAATACACTTTTACCTAAAGACATATTAGACCAAGTTGAACTTAACTAACTCCTAAGTGTCTATATATCCTAACAATGACGTGGTAGGAAATTTTAAAAACTTTTAATTTAATGACTCAAACCAAGATCAAAGTTTAGAGAAACTAAGTTAGGGAGAGTACGCAAGTGGGGTGAGGGTTGGAGTGACCACTGGGTGTGTGGATTTCATGTACTTATTTTCCTTTCCTTGTCTAGTAGGATATTGAAACTCAAAATTGTCTCTAAAAGAATCTAAACATTGTGTTAATTTAGATAGGGCTTCCAGTTGAGGTGGTTTGATGATATGGTTCGGTGGTAGGTCTTGCACTCTCCTCACCTGAATTCAAATGACTCTAGCCTGTCATGATAATGCTATAAGGGTAGGAACCCCCCATGAGTTGGACACCCTCGCGGGCGTGTCTCTGAAGGTTTCAACCCTTACTAAGTCATAAGTTACCTGTTAGACATTGGATTGAAGGTTGTTGGAACTGGCCTACGGGTTACAGTGGTATCCAATCATATTTGAACCTGGGCCTCACCCAAGTAATCCCAACCAATTATGAATTCCTCTAGATTAAAAAAAAAAATATGGAACTTCCAATAACTCCATTTTTTTTTTAATCTATATTACATGTTCAATATTAAAAGCATAAATATAAATCTATCCTTTTTAAAGATTCATTTACATATATTCCATGAACAACATGCATGTATTCCTTTCCCCCCTTAATGTAATGTATTTAACCACTTCTATACACCAATTGAGGTGTTGAGGTAGTTCAAAAATAATCCAAATACATCATGCATGCATGTTAATGCGTAATTATTGTAGTCATAAAAAAACTAGTTAAATATCTCAACCTGCATAAATGAATGCAAGTTCACTGATGGAATTCAAAATAAATTAAATTTACCTAAACACAATCAAACTATAAAATAACTATTAATTCATATATAGGTGGGAACAATGATAATTGCATACTCATAAACAACCAAGAATACTTATCTTTCTAAGAATTTATCCACCAATTAGCTACAAACAAAGAATGTTCCACCTAACCATAATATTTCTATCACATATAAGCCCTTTGTAACATAGGCCACTACTGAGTCGGGACTATGAATCCAGAAGGGAAAAATTCTACCTGGTAGCTCTAATGACCATGATGTTCCCTTTTTGTGCTATATTTTTATAGCACAAATTGCCTTTAGTTTTTATATTCAAATACATAAGAAAAGGAATGGTGTCGAGCTCTGTGTAATGGTTAGAGAGTAGGAATCCTTCTTATATATCTACACCCCGAACTCTCCGATCAAAGTAAGGAATTACTAGAGAATCCTAATTACCAATAGACCCATCTCACTCTCACACATTATAATTCCTAGAATTCTCAAGACAATTTCTCACTACAACATTCCCAATCAACCAACCCCTTTTCTCCATCGCCATGCACAACACTAGGAATGGGATCCCATTTATTGATAAACAATATCTCAGACTATCCCACTTCCCTCTAGTGCTCTAACATAGGTTAGCCATGGAATATCGACTCCTAGGAACAATAAAAGTTTCAACTGTAATTAATTTCCTTTTTTATATAGCACACCCGCTACTAACCCAACAATTTGTTTTTGATTCCCATTAAGAAAAATGTGTGCAACATGATAAAAATTCACATTCATCTAAGAGGAAACTTAAAAACATAAATGAAATCAACTAAGCATACACACAACACCATCTAAATACTAAAAGACTTTAGAATAAAATACACAATTTTGTTTCTCAACATTTAATAGAAATAACATAATGAATGAGAACACTTAGCTTTCAAAATATGCAATCAGTTATAGAAAAAAACATTCCACCCGTTGGACACACCTACCACACTTAGAGGGGGGGTTAATGAGTGTGGGGCTCTTTTCCCCCAAACGTTCCCTCTTACACAAAACTCATTAGTTAATATTCAACATTTACTCATTACTCAATGCTATCATTTATAACCAATAAGATGTGAACATATATCAACAACATATATCATCAATAAGTCATCACCACAAGGAACACAAAGAACACAAGATGTATGTGCAATTTTGTTTTTATTACAGACTACAATCCTTGGGGTTTATCAGCAACAACTGAATAGAGTACAACTCTACAAGAACACCAACTCTATATGCAAGACTCAACTTACATCCTCAACACCAAATGAAATGAGGAAACCATCCTCCATAGATATCAATCTGTCACAGGTACACGACCTGTCAGTAGTGTAGCTCGCATGTGTACGTGCCCTGGCTCACTACAACCCACGTATGAACATGGTCAGTCTACAATGCAACATGAGTATACTTATGAGCAACTAGGGTTTTTCTTTACTTCACATACTCAAATCCTCTACAACCTGCAATCAAATTTTCCTCTATCTCTCACTATCCAAACTGACCCACAACTAGTCACAACACATCCAAGCTCTCCAATGGTCTACTCATTCTCCACAACCAATCAATATGAATGCTAACTCAATCATGTTTAATCAACTAGTATACCATAGCAATCATATCACCACTGAATCACAAGAGTATTTCTCACTCCATCAACCAACATAAATCACATCATAACAGTCATACCAAGAATTCCCTAAGCATTCACAACACAACAAGCAATAGTATCCATCAAGACAATAATGTAACCATACCAGAGTCTCATGACAGATCTGAGCCCATAGAATGCAGATCTAGAACCTGCTACAGTCTTCAATAACCAGTCATCAGCACAAACACAAATCTCCATGATTTTATCTACTGTACGTTCCCTGTCCTCATATGACCCGCGTATGTACGTGATCTGGCCCATTACATCCCGCGTATACCTCAGAAACTAGGGTTTTTGAAGATTTGAGACTTTTTCCGTCAAGATCTCATACATTGCCGAAACTTTGATGCATCCATGAGATCCTCCTCATGCTCTCTCTCTCAAAATAGATCTTCAATCATGCTCAAGAGATACACACAAAATATACACAAGAAATACTCCCAAAATATACTTTTCACAAGAGAACCTAGCCTCTTATTTATACTCTTCATCTTCTAGATCACTTAACCCACTTATAGGTCACTTAACCCATTTCTAGGTCACTTAACCTATTTTCCTCATTTTAGGGTTAACCACTTTCCATAAATAGAAAGTTGTCCATTACTTTATCATTTAAATATTCCTCCTCGATTTTGTCACCTTACTTTAATATTTAAATAACCCTTCTTGATTTTGTCATTTCACTTTATCGTTAATAATAATTTCTTCTTTTCAAGCACTTTGACTTCTTTGACCTTATGGGGCTTCAAGCCATCATATGGGGGTTCTTCAACTTCGTAGGGCCATAACTTTCAAACCGTGAGGAGTTATGTGACATTCCACATACCACCGGAAATGGCATGAAAACCACTATCCATATAGGATAGTTTCACCAACAACTTAACTAATATTCATCTCTTTATTTCACATATAAGTATGGGTTCTCCAACCATACTTCTAGGATAACTCAACCATAAAGCGTCTTCCTGTGAGGGCTTTCACCATAAGGGGACCACTTTGGAGTTCATCCATTTGTGCTTCTTATCAACCATGACAAGACAATAATGAGCCA
This sequence comes from Picea engelmannii, assembly GCA_009831015.1. NCBI lineage: Eukaryota > Viridiplantae > Streptophyta > Pinopsida > Pinales > Pinaceae > Picea > Picea engelmannii. The sequence goes on from ML790932.1 coordinate 198,778, forward strand.
TCTTTACATCAAACAAACTTTGCATCATATATCAAGGAATCCATTTTCATCATGTATCAATGACAACTCATTGATCCATCTTCATCTATGCATCATATCAATGATAACTTATTGATCCATCTTCATCAATTGGTTTCCACTTGACATCTATCATTCTCATCAAGGACAATACATATACATTGTTTATTAATCATCAATAAATCAAGCGTATCAATCAATCCATTTACACCAATCAATCACTTAATCACTTGACATCAATGAATCAAACCATTGGCATCAATGACAACATGATCCAACACCACCCAACCATAAAATTTCTGCTCTATTTCTCAGCATCAAGTCACCCCCAAGCTAGGGCTATGAATACAAAAGAAGAAGGAGGTTCTTAAGGATAGCTTCTTATCCCCTCACAACAAGATAATTCTTACAACCATTCCAATCCACAAGATCTCTTTCCTCTCAACCTGAACAACCCAAGGAATGGGAACCCCTTATCTACCACACAGTCTCTCAGGTTATCCCAATTCTCTCTATGGATTGAACATAGGTTGGCCAAGAATTCTCTCTACTAGGGACTCCATAAATTAACAACTGCAACATGAATTCTCACAACAACAACTTACTCGCTCACTTTGCAAAATTTCACACGAGATATTACTCACATGCCTACATCCTATGTAATACCACCAAGTGGTAACTGCATATATATATATATATATATATATATATATATATATATATATATATATATATATATATATATATGTATACCTATTTGTATAGGCTAGTGAGCCAAGATTTGTTTTGGGTTAGAGTGACTTGTTTGTATGAATGTTAGGCTAGGGTGCCTATGTGATATTAGGCCGAAAAGCCTGTATACTGTGGTTGGTGAGCCAATATTTGTAAATTGTAATATCACTCTCTATATTAATAAAATACATCACTGCTACATACCTGTGACATACAAGTATGGGGGATAGGACTCCAAAACAAGGAAAGGGGGATAAGGGATTCTGAAAGGGGATTAATCTAGGCGACTAATAAAAATGAATATAATGAAATATTCCTAAAAATTCCATGCCTAAGTTATGTCCTGTATTATTTATCCTAAATCCAAAAAGGGTTGGAATGAGTTCCCAAGTGAGGGGAATATGGTTATTCATGTACCATTTGTCAAGAAAGTCACATGCATACTTAAGACTTTGGCTTAGTTAATTTTAGGGGGAATTCTTTCATGGGGATTGGATGTCACGTAGGAAGAGAGTACTCTAGGCTGGGAGCATCGCTGGAGGAATTGGAGAAAGGTGAGTTGTTGTTGTGATTTACCTTATAAATCCTTGGTGGTTTGGGTGTGTTTTTCTCGTTAGGTTTCCTTGAGAAAGGCTGAGACTAGAGAGTGGGACTGCTGGGAATAGGTTTTCCTATGCACTTTCCTAGTAGGTTCTTGTAAGCTCCCCGAGAGAAACCTTGCTTTCCTAGTGCCATAGAGCTCTGAGAATTCCTAACTGACATGTTGCAGAATCCATGGAAGGGAAGTGGAAAAACTGAGGGACTTTGGAGCAGTGAAGGGGTACACTTCCTTGGGTGTGACATGATGATGGGGAATGAGAGGTTTTGAGGTGGAACTATTGCTGGAGTTGGTGCCTTTGTCCTTGCCTTGAGCTATGTGTTTTTGGACCTTAGTTTCCCTATGTGAGTGCCTTTACCCTGGTGGAGTCATAGCCCCGAATCAGGGGTGACCTACTGTTGAGAGATATAACAATAGTGTATATGGATGGGGGGAACATATGAGGTGTGTAGCTAGTTGATGTTCTCTAAAATATAAGTTCCATGATTATTATGTTTTCATTGCTATGCTTAAATGTGTGTAAATTGTGTTTATTTTACGTTGTGTTGATTATTTGTATGATGCAAAATTTACTCATGAATGTCCTATATGATTAATTATGAATGCATATGAATATGAATGGGTGTATGATATTATTTAGATGACATAACTGTAGCTTATGCAGGGCATATATGCTCAAATGTTTATTAGAGACCTATTGGGAATAGTTTATGATGGTCAGAGGATTTTTCAATGTTATGAGAGTGGTATTGTGTGGTGTGGCCCAGGCTAGGGCCTGGGTACGTTACATTGTGGTATTATGGCCACAAGTTTACAAAAATAGACCTACATGGGCCAAATAAAATCACCCAGGATGTATGGGTTGAGAACTAGGATGAAATTGAATAATTCATAGAGAAATCATGGTGAAATTGGGCACAATCAGCCTGAAAGCCCCAATTTATGTGGTGGAATTCAATGAGAAATCGATAAAAGAGTGTCACATGTGTAGTTTATAGGTTGAATTGACTACATAGAGCCTAAATTTTCCATGAGAATATAAGTTACAAGTTTTCCATGGCAGTCAGGGAAATAAATTTAAATATTAGGAATTTCTGAAAATTTTGAAATTTTGAAAATTTCGAAACAAATTGGAGATTTTTCCATATAGTTGGCATCAAGGATGATGTGGTATTTACATGTGGTATTTTTTGGTATTCATGGAGGAGGAAAGGTGCCATCTCAGGGTGCATTCAAGATGGAGAGACCTATTATCGATCAAGCAAATTTAATCCTGAAAATACCCTAAACCATTAGATTAGATTGTCCTCACACCATTAGATCCTTCATGGTTAAGTGGTCACATTATAGAATGAGAATATTTAAGCCATAAGATTCTCTAGATGTTAGATTAGATTATCCTCAATATTTCATATCTTTTGGGGTTACAAATTTCATTAACACCCACAAAAATTTAAGATCGATTTTTAATTTGGAACGGTGATCTATGTGATCCTCCATTACTTGATCCAGTGGATGTGAAAGTTACACACTAAAGGAAAATGATAAGGGATGGGAAAATCCCATCCCCATGGCCTATGGTTGAGCCCCAAGTGGAGGCCTGTCATTAGAACACATCAGTGAAGGTGGGAGTCAGGTACAGGTGGGATCTACAATATTAAAGGAATGAGAAAAAATAATTGGATTGAGTGTTGGGAGTTAATATTGACCTTTCATTGGCGGTCTCAATGAACATATACTATCCATTTTTCCTAATATCCATGCTAGCCCATAGATCCCTTAGTTATTGGTGGTGGTGTTTTAGTTCCCATCAACAATTTGACCCGATGATCTGACGGTGTATCATACTGATAATTATCAATGATGGTGTTTTAGTGCCTATTGACACTCTAACTTGATTACCATATGGTGCATAGGCTCGATAGTTGTTGTTGTTGGTGTTTTAGTGCCTATTGACACTTTGGACCAATGACCTGATGGTGTATTGACCTGATAGTCATCAGAGGTGGCATGTAGTGCTTATAGACACTTTATTTCTATGAACCATTAGTTCTTCAGCCCAATTGACCATTATCTTTCTTGTTTTGCATTCATTAGCTTTCAGATCGATGCCCCATCAGCCATGTATAAATAAATAATCCATGTCAGTTGACATGAGAGAAGTAGGTCCGTGTAGATTCCCTGTGGTTGATGATGTCAGTTTCCATGTGTGGAGCAGGTCCATGTGGACATGATGATGTCACCTCCAACATGGATCTCATGTAGGACACTCCTAGATTGTCCAAGCAATTGGATATGACATGGATTTTCTAGTTGAAGGATGACATGAGAAGAGGATAAGTGTCAGTCTGTGGTGAGTTCAAGAAAAATAGACCCTGTTATGGGTTGCACATCTTTTATCTTGAGAGGGATGAGATCCATTAGATCAAATCATCATCATTCATCAGATCTTTCAGGAGCAATATGGATGGTTAAGGAGTATGCATAATTAAGCCTAAATTTAATAAGATTAGTTAGATCAGATCATCCTCAATTTTCATATCTTTCAATAGTAAGATACATGGTTAAGGAGTGCAAATATAATCCTGAATTTGATCGGGGCCGTCTAATCACACCAATATGGGTTGTTGTATATTTCAGGGTTAAGAAGGATTTTAACCCTCACGCATATTTAAGCTCAAAATTGATCTGGGCTATATGATCGTATCAAATTCCATCCACTATATCTTTCAAGGTTAGGTTACCTGATAAATTCCTACACAACTATACACTTGAAGATAGATCATGACTGTCCAATTTCAGTGAGGCACAAGATGATTCCATGGGGAAGAGGAAGGCTCGAAGTGGAACCCTCTCTCTCAACTATGATCAAGTTCGTTCCAAGTGGTATAAAAATATAAAGGT
>ML790932.1:203085-237209 GCA_009831015.1 Picea engelmannii
ACAGGGAAAACATGGAGTAGGACATGTGGAACCAACAACCACATTAGCTGACATGTGTCATGCCACATTAGTAGGGTGCCATGTTAGTAAGATTATAGAAAACATTATAATTTTTTTTTTGTCTAAGTATAGGGAAGAGCTGTAACTTCAGGAATCCATAACTTCCTTCTTAGAGATTAGAATTGAGCAAATGAATAGTCAATGAAAAACTGATGAAGAGCATAATCAATTTGTTCACTCATATTTCAGATATGGGTAGAATATTTATTTAGCAAGTATAAAGAAGGCATCTGGTGGCCTTCAAGGATTGTAAATGATGTGTGAATTTTCCATATATATATATATATATATATATATATATATATTTTATGTCCAATCTAATAATTATTATATTGGCTACAAATTGTGCATATTTAAAGTTATAGGCATAAAAATTTAGTACAAATATTAGTGAAATAGATTGTATTCAAGAGAATAAAGTCAGGGGGATAAATGCTAGCTTAGGAAATGCCGAGACTAAATCCAATGGGAACATAGAAGGAGGAGCATACATGATCGATACAGTGGATACAATAAATATTTTACAAAGATATGTGTAGAGATAAAAATATGATAATGAGAAGATAATGAAGGATCAAGAGCATAATAAAAACTTCAACTCCAAGTTGCTGAAAAGTTTAGACAATTTGCAGAAGAAAATAAATAAAGAACCAGATTAAATGAAGGTATAAGATCACAGATCTCATGTCAGGAGAGAAGAAACTAGGAGTGCTAGGAACTCAAGAAGTGTTGGTAGACATCAACATCACTCATCAGGACACTCAACTACAATATCACATGATTTTTCAGTGGAAAAAAATAGTCCAAGTCTGTCTTTTGTTAGAAATCATAAGAGGAGGATTGGGGTAGATGAATGAGAAGGAGAGCCAAGGAAGATAAAACCTCATACCTTTGATGGTGAGCATACAAAAGATGAGGATGCAGAGGATTGGTTTCTGGGCATGATAAAATACTTCCAATTACATAATTATTCCTCACATGCAAAATCCAGAGTTGCAATCTACCAGATATAAGGAAATGCATCAATGTGGTGGGATCAACTCATGAAATTCAAGAACATTGATTAGAAGAAGATAACATGGAGGCAGTTTAGAAAGTATTTTCAAAAGAAACACTTGCCCCAATGTTATTATGATAAGAATATGACAGATTTACTTTAACTCAAGCTTAGAAGCATAACTAGGGATTAGTATGAGAGGAAATTTCTAGAGCTGTTGAGGTATGTCGACTTAATCAAGGATTTGGAAGTCAATATTAAAATATTTCTGAGTAACTTACCTTCAATATACAATGATAAGATATAGTATGATGGTCCGAATACATTGTAGGGAGACATAAGTAGATCCACATTACTTTATGACCAACATAAAGGAATATCAACCTTTTAAAGAGCTTGGGTTGACAAGAAGAAAGACAAGATGGAGAAAAGAAGGAAAGGGTTTAAACTACCTTTTATTAGGAATAATTATAAAGGACAATCAACATAGAATGAGTCCAATATGTCATATACTTTGGGGAAACGACCAAGACAAAATCCCATTAGACATTGCGGATGTGAGGGAGATCATATGCATAAATATTTCCCTCACAGAGGAGAAATGAGGACTATTGTAACACCCTGTTTCCCCTAGTCTGTAAATATAACTATATGGGCTGAGGAACTATGACAAACTTAAAAGTGTGAATGTTTGATTTGATGGACCTTGTGTAGAAGGTCGATGAATGTAAATTCTGATTATTTTAATAGAAAATGGTTACGTGTTTCATGATCGCTGAAAGAGGGGATTTTCTAAGAGAGAGACCACAAAATGATGTGAAAGGTGGTGGAGGGGACCATGAATGGTTACGTTAACCTCCATCGAACCAGTACCATGCTGGAATTTTTTTTCTCAGATCAGAAAAAACCTCTGACCAGGAATGAATTCCCGTCAGGATGGTAGGTGGGAAGGCCCCCTCAAGAGTTAATGAGGGATGGGGCAGACTGCCCATCGACAAGGCTTCCGGACCTAACCATAGACTGGGAGATTCGAGCCACATTTGATCTTGATGATGGAGGCAAGAAAGGAAGCGTGGTGGAAAGGGGGAGATCTGGGGAGAAAATGCAGAGACGAGAGAGGAAAATCTCGGGTCCGAGGAAGGACTGAAAGAGGAAACAATGAGTTCTGATCATAGGAAATAGAGATTGAACCAGGAGAAGGAGAGTAACCTTCATCCTTATCTATTTCTATATTGGGAGAAGGAGAGTAACCTTCGTCCCTACCTTCCATTGAGCTGGAAGTAAGAGATTGAATATCGAAGTAGCGTGGCTTAATCTTGGGGGTGACTAGTGATAAATCCATTGGGAGTGACTGAGCCTATGGTTGGGTGGAAACCAGAACCCCTTTCAACAGTCGCATCACACTCTGTGGTTCTGATAAGTTTTTTCTCACCTTATGTTTTGAATTGTAAATAATGGATGCATGCGAGTATTTACATGTATATGAAGGTTTCTTTATCTGTATTAAATGATTAAGTTATGAGTATGCGTTCGTTTCCTTGAGAACCTATAATTATTCTTGAATTTCCATATGCCCTAGTTTAATCACTCGAAGGTGCTTACCCCAGGAATTTACATCGTCGTTCCAGAGTCGAAGCAAGCCTCTTGGCATATTTACCGATTTGGTAACCTTACAAGTTACCTTTCCTTGATTCAGAGCTTAACGCTCAATGAGTCGGGAAGGTTTTCCCTTCAGACCAGTAGTCTAGGAGACTCAGAACTTGTGCTTATTTCCTTAACCAAAAACTCGACTAAGAGCGGGGATCATAGCCCAAAGTTTTATAAAGACCAACATGACCTGGATCTAGGAACTTTGGAGCTCAAGACTCCGAGATGTCAAATTGTATGAAGGTCAAGTTAAACCCCGCAATTGATATGCATCGTCGATCTAAGAACGCAGATCGAGGGTGGGGAATCACTGCGGAGAGAGAATGTGAAAATAATAGACACGCTAGTTCGTGGCCCGCAATTTACCCTTGCCGTTGATCTCGACGGGATGGAGGATCAACGATCCCGGTTAGAATAGTATCGAGTGAGCACTTTCCAGATTGTAGAGGTCGAACTCCATGGTAAAGAACCCTCATGTTGGGACCCTTCAATTCCTGCGAACCATCGATCGCCATTGACCTTCGATATGAGTTTGAAGTGATCCATGAAAGGCAAGGACCACGTGCGATGGAAAAAAAATTCAAAGAGATCAAGCTCAGAAGAGATAACTCTTTCAGGAGCGCAGACTAAATCCATGAGACAAGCCCATAGGAGGAGAAAAGGTCGAATCCTTTAAGCACTTAGAAAACCTTCTAAGTCGGAGTAAGTCAGAAGCCTAGGAGGAGGAACGATAGTGTTCATTGGATCACATCGCATAGGCTCGATAGCCATCTGATCTAAGAAAGGTGCACAAACCTTAGTACCTTTCACACAGAGGAGAATAGGACTTACCAAAGTTACAAAGTCCCGAAGTATTTTGGGACTGTCCATCATCAAGAGGGACATGTGGCGACGGATCGTGGACTTTGGAGAAATCTATTTGAGGGTTTTCAGTTAAAAGTTGAAATTCCCGAACCTCAAAGACTCGAAGTGAATCTGGACTACCCGATCCAGAGGGACATGTGGTGACAAATCATGGACTCTGGAGGAATCTGTTTGAGAGGAGGCAGGTTTGAGACTCAAAGTTTCTGAAGCCTGAAGAGACGAAAACCTGAAGTAGAATCTCAGTCGTCCGATCGTAGGAACAGATATGAGCCGTCAGATTGTTCGGGGTAACTTCAAGTGTCGGATCACCAGAGTGGATCTGAACCGTTAGATACTATGAGTCTGGGAGGAGGCAAGTTTGAAACTTGATATTCCTGAAGCGCTGAAAGCCGAAGGGCCGGAGAAAATATGGATCGTTGGATCCAGGAGGACATGTGTCGACAGGTCGAAAGATCTAGAGGAAGGCGAAGGTTGAAGTGTTGAAACACCCGAAGCCCGAAGAGCCAAAGAGCCGTGAGCCGTCGATTGACATGGGGACACTTTTCAACAGATCAAGAGCTCCAGAAAGATTGTAGTGGGGTTTCAGTTTGATAAATGAGATTTTTGAACCCTGAAGGCCCGAAGACCCGAAGTGAACCTGGACCAACAATATAAGGGATATGTGGTGTGAATCCGTGAACTTTGGGTAAAGTCTCGAAGTGATTCATAACCGTTGGATTTGGAGGACACGTGGCACAAATCCGTGAACTCCGGGTAAAGTCACGAAGTGATTCATAGCCGTCAGATTCAGAGGACACGTGGCGTAAATATGTGAACTCCGGGTGAAGACCCGAAGTAATCCTCGATCGTTAGATGATGAGGAAATGTGTCAGAGGATTGTAGCCTTTGGATAAAATTCATTAGGGAAAAGGTTTGAGATTTGAGATCTCAGAAGTCCAAAACCCGAAGGAGATCTCGACCGTCGATCGAGAAGAGGGTTAGAGGACCGTTGATTTGGGTTAAATGGTCAAACACCTGAAGTGGAAGCAAGACCGTTGATTGAGCAACACAGGTTTCTGCAGATCATCAGCTCCGTAAGTTTGAAGTACAGAAGAAGAAGGGTTTGAGATTTCAAAACCCCAAAGTCTGGAATTGTGAAGAGGTCACAGTCGTTGATCTAAGAGGGATAAATCTGGTCCGTGGATTTGAGAGGCCCATATATGAATTCTCGATTCAGACAGTGTCGTCAAGATCGTGAGAATGACGATCCCATAGCATTGTGGGGACAGGATTTGCACGGAGTTTAAAATATCGAGGGAGGCCTGCAATTCAAACCGTGGTTTCGTTAGGAGGACACGTGGAGACTTGAGGAGGATTGCGGGCCCAAACATATTTTTACCCCAAACCACTTGTGGCCACACCCACAATCGTGTGGTCATCGCCAAGGTCACATCCAAGGAGAGGCCAAGAGTAAAGGGGATAACGCTAACTCCGAGACTTCCTGAAGCGTGAAGGAGAAGGTCGCGGGTATCATAAGACCTGCACCAGAGGCCGAAAGGGCCTGTGTTTGATTAAGAGGTGAGACTATCAAGGTCTCAAAGTCTCATTTGAATTAGAGAATCAGAGAATCTTGACCAGAGGGTCAGGCTGTGTCCCAAACTTTCCAAATTAGAACCCGTAGAGAGAGAGAGAATTTGTTCTTGGAAGGATGACAATTTTTTATTTTATTTTTAGCCTCGTCATGGGTGTGTTATAAATTGGCATCAGAGCATGGTTACAACACTTGACCTGCTTGGGCTCATGGACGAGTCACTTAAAAAATCTATTTGGAATACTTTTAAAAGAATGACACTCTACCTTACCTCTTTCTTAAAAATTCTGATTAAAAATGTTATTAAAGAAAATAATGAAACTTTCTACTGAGTGTATGCATTTAATAAATTGAACCATGTATTGTTCATGACCTAATAAAATGTTAGCTAACAATAAGTGTTTTTTTCAACACTCGAGCATTCAGTGAATCATGAGAAAATTCCAAGACTAAAGGATGGTGACGTGTCATGAAGTGGGGAATGGCTCCCACAATAGAGACGAAGAATCTGATGAAAGGAGGGCGGTGGAAACCCCTCCAGATCTGGCTGAAAATGTAAGGAGCCTTAGGGCCGAATTACAGAGTTGCAAGGCTGACAATGAGAGATTGATAAAGGAGCAAGAAAAACATACAGAAATTAACACAGTCTTGCTACAGAGCTTATCCGACATACAGAGGAAAATACAGCATGAACCCGCAACCAGTCATGTGGACCGATGACATAAGAAGAGAAGTCAAAGTCCACTTGAGATCCAAAAACATGACTCCATAAGTGACCACACTAGGAAGAGTACCTCGAAGAAGGCCCAACCTGGAGGCAGGGGACACTCATCGGTGGAGTCCTCTAGAAAGGAAGCGGGTAACTATGAAGGATCTTCTAGTAGTAGAGCCAACTCACATTCTCGAAGGAAAGGGAAGAAGTGGAAGCGTTCCAAAAATCATGATCTTGAAGAATTCAAGAAAGCCAAACCGCCCTCTTTCGATGGAGAGATTAAGAAGGGAGAAGAGGCTGAAGCCTGGCTTCTTGGTTTAAAGAAATACTTCAGAGTCCATCACTACTTTGAAAACTTGAAGGCTCAAATAACTATCTTCAACATGAATGGGAAGGCTTCCATTTGGTGGGAATAACTTAGGAATGTGAAAGGAGTCCATGAGAAGGACTTGTCATGGAAATAGTTCAAGAAATAGTTCAGGAAGCAGTATCTATCAGATAAATACATGGATGGGAAGACTAAGGATTTATATGAACTCAGACTGGGGAAGCTCACCATAGACGAATTTATCAATAAATTCCTTGAACTACTGAGGTATGTACCCTACATAAAAGATGAAAAAGTAAAAATGCACCGGTTCATTAGTGGGTTACCTCAGACCTATTGTGATAGGATTGAGTTTGACGAACCAAATACCTTAGAATAAACAATCCGGAAGGCGAGGTATTGTTATGAACAGTTTGGGAGTAAGACAAGACCTCACAAGGACTGTAAGACTAGGAGTAGTTCAAGATTCCAGAAGAAAGGGTGTAAATCCACAAGATTCAAGAAATATGGAAAAGATTCTAGAAGGATCCTTCCTACTAGAAGTGTATATCAACAAAATTTCCCCTCTCAAAGTGGAAATAAACCTTTTAATACAACCCCAGGAAAGACTAATAACCTAAAGAAGGAACCCTTAAAATGTTGGGGTTGTAGAGAAGATCATCGATTGAGGGACTACCCACAGTACAAACATCAAAATAGTAAGAGGGCCTACAATATCCAAGAAGCTACCACTGTCAATGATGTGGCTAGGAGCATGCCACGAATCTATGCATCCTTGGATAATAATCAAGCCGACCACCAAGCTTCAGTAGTGGAGCTGGAAGGTATGATCGCCAACCATCTAGTTTCTATTTTAATTGACCTAAGTTCTAATTTGAGTTATGTGGCCCCTCATACTATTGATAAGTGTAAACTACAACCAATTAGACATGTTAAACCATGGTTGGTGAAATTATCCACTGGGAACAAAAGAAAAGTGGCAGAGGTCATACCATCCTATCAATTCATCATGGGTGGATTGCCCACCCAAACGACTCTTAACATACTTCCCCTAGGATCTTATGACTTGTTGATTGGTATGGATTGGTTGGCTACTTACAAAACTAAATTGGATTGTTATCATAAAACTTTAGAATGTGTAAATGAAGAAGGAATAAAGATGACCCTCCAAGGGATTCAAAATCTTGTCTCAGTGAGGCAAATATCAACCCTTCAAATGAAAAAGTATTGAAGAAAGGGGTGTTCCTTATATGCCATATAGGTATTGGAATCTTTTGAGGATGACAAACCAAACCTAGAGTACCACCCCATATTAAAATAATACAAGGATGTATTCCCAGAATAATTACCATGTCTACCTCTGAGAAGGGATATTGACTTCTCAATAGAACTTACATCGGGAGCATTACCAACATCTAGAACGCCATATAGCATGAGCACGCCAGAGCTAGTTGAGCTCAAGCTACAACTAAAGGAGATGATGGAAAAAGGCTACATCTGACCCAGTGTATCCCTGTGGGGAGTGCCTATCTTGTTTGTGGAAAAGAAATATGGCACACTCTGAATTTGCATAGATTACAAACAACTCAATAAGGAAACCATAAATAACAAGTACCCCTTACCAATAATCAATGACCTGTTTGACCAATTGGGAGGTTCATCCATCTTCTCGAATATCGACCTAAGGTATGGCTACCATCAAGTCCAGATTAAGGATGAATACATCCACAAAACAACCTTCAGGACGAGGTATGGTCACTATGAATTCGTGGTGGTTCCGTTTGGGTTAACCAATGCCCTCGCCACTTTTATGTGCTTGATGAATAATGTACTAAGCAAATTTCTGGACAAATTTGTATTGGTTTTCATTGATGATATCCTAATCTACTCCAAGAATAGGGAGGAACACGAAGAACATATTAGACTCATACTTCAAGTACTAAGAGAACATCATCTCTACGCTAAGTTTAGCAAGTGCGACTTCTTTAAGAAGAAAGTCCATTACCTAGGCCATGTCAGTTCTAAGTAAGGAGTGGTAGTAGACCTTGACAATATCAGATCTATTATGAAATGGCCTACCCCAAAGGATGTATCCGATATTACATCCTTCATGGGATTAGCGGGATAATATAGAAGGTTCATAAAAGGGTTTTCCAAGATTGGTTGTCCAATCACTTCCCTTCAAAAAAAGGGGATTAAATTCATTTGGACATCGAAATGTGAAGAAAGACTTCAGGAACTGAAATACCTCCTAACCCATGCACCTGTGCTAAATATTGCAGACCCGGATAATGATTTCCTTGTGTGTATAGATGCCTATAAGGAAGGACTCAAAGGAGTTCTTATGCAAGAGGGAAGTGTAATTTTCTACATGTCTAGGAAATTAAATGAACATGAGATCAATTATGTGACCCATGACCTAGAATTGGCTGCCATAGTACATGCTTTAAAAATGTGGAGGAACTACCTCCTGGGTAGAATATTTGTGCTTATGACAGATCATTGTGGATTGAGACACCTGTTTGATCAAACAAAACTCAATGCCAGGCAAGCTAGGTGGATGGATCTCCTAAGTGAATTTGATTTCGAAATCAAACACATAAAAGGAAAGGAAAATAGGGTGGTCGATGCTCTTAGCAGGAGTATAAAAAGGATTCAACTAGCAGCAGTAAACGCCTGTGAAAAGGACGTCAGGGAAAGAGTCAGAAATGCACAAGAGACAGATGCGTTCTTCAATACTGTGACCTCATACCTAAGATAAGAGTTTATCGGGCTGAAGTATGAAGGCTACCAGATGATCAAGGAAGGGCTGCTGACTTACATAAACATATTGTATATTCCAAACTGTGACGACTTGAATAGGTTCATAATGGATGAACTACATAAGAGACCATATACTGGTCACCCAGGATATAAGAAGATGATCATAGACACTAGGAAATAATTCTATTGGCCTGGGTTGAAGAAATACATAGCTAACTATCTAGCTAAGTGGCTAGAGTGACAACAAGTTAAGGGGCAACATCGACATCCACCAGGATTGTTACAACACCTACCAATCCTAGAATGGAAATGGGAAACCATATCCATGGATTTCATCACTGAACTACCAAAGTCGACCAAACAAAATGATGCCATCATGGTCATGGTGGAAAAATTGAGTAAGTCTGCCCATTTCATCCCTATCAAGTCAACCTACAAGAAAATAGATATTGCCAACATCTTCATGAAGGAGATATTCAGACTGCATGGCATGCCCAAGGAAATTATATCTGACAGAGACACCAAATTTACTTTAAGCTTTTGGAAATCCCTAATGGATGGTTTTGAGATAAAATTGTTATTTAACACAACTTATCACCCCCAAAATGATGGACAGACAGAAAGAGTGAACCAAATAGTAGAAGAAATGATAAGGATGCATTTAATGCATCAACCTAAGAAGTGAGAAGACTACCTACCACTGTTAGAGTTTGCCTACAACAACGGTTATCAAGAATCCTTGAAGATGAACCCTTTTGAAGTCCTCTATGGTAGACAATGCAAGATTCCAGTCAACTGGAGAAATCAAGTGGACAGAATTACAATAGGACCCGACATGCTGAAAGAAATGGAACAACAAGTGGTTCAGATAAGACAAAATATGAAGATTTCTTAGGATAGATAGAAAAGTTATGCCGACAGAAAGAGAACTCCCAGAGAGTTCAAGAATGGAGACCATGTCTATCTTAGAGTTAGATCTAGGAAGAGTTCCCTGATAATGGGAGTCTGTGCCAAGTTGGCACGTCGGTATTGTGGACCCTTTGAAGTATTAGATATAGTGGGGCCTATAGCCTATAGGCTAGCACTTCCTCCCACAGTAAAGGAAAAAAATGTTTTTCATGTATCATTACTAAAGAAATATGTACATGATGCTAATCATATAATTGACTAGTCTGTGATCCAGGTGGAGCCGGTGGGAGAATTCCTGCGAGAAACCCAATGCATATTAGACAGAAAGGAAACCTCACTCAAGAACCGAACCATTGCACTGGTCAAGGTGCAATGGAAACACTTTGTCCCAGATGAAGCTATGTGGGAAATGGAAGATGCTGTGAGACAACCATTTTTTATTTTGTTTGTTTCTGTACATGCATATCATGTTGATAGATAGAACATAGAGGATGATGATTCCTTTAAGGGGTAGGGAATTGTAACACCTTGTTTCCCCTAGTATGTAAATATAACTATATGGGTCGAGGAACTATGGCAAACTTAAAAGTGTGAATGTTTGATTTGATGGGCCTTGTGTAGAAGGTCGATGAATCTAAATTCTAATTATTTTAATAGAAAATGGTTACGTGTTGCATGAATGCTAAAAGAGGGGATGTACTAAGAGAGAGACCACGAAATGCTGTGAAAGGTGGTGGAGGGGACCATGAATTGTTGCGTTAACCTCCACCGAACCAGTACCATGATGGAATTAATTTTTCTCAGATCAGAACAAACCTCTGACCAGGAATGAATTTCCGATAGGATGGTAGGTGGGAAGGCCCCCTCAAGAGTTAATGAGGGATGGGGCAGACTTCCCATCAATAAATCTTCCGGACCTGACCACAGACTGGGAGATTCGAGCCACACACAATTTTTTTGAGGGAGGCAAGAAAGGAAGCGTGGTGGACAGGGGGAGACCTACGGAGAAAATGCAGAGACGAGAGAGGAAACTCTCGGGTCCGAGGAAGGAATGAAAGAGGACACAATGAGTTATGATCACAGAAAATAGAGATTGAACTGGGAGGAGGAGATTAACCTTCGTCCTTATCTATTTATATATTGGGAGAAGGAGAGTAACCTTCGTCCCTACCTTCCGTTGAGTTGGAAGTAAGAGATTGAATCTCAAAGTAGCTTGGCTTAAGCTCGGGGGTGGCCAGTGATAAATCCATTGAGAGTGACTGAGCTTATGGTTGGGTGGAAACGAGAACCCCTTTCAACAGTCGCATCACACTCTATGGATCTGATAAGTGTTTTCTCACCTTATGTTTTGAATTGTAAATAATCGATGGATGCGAGTATTTGCATGTCTATAAAGGTTTCTTTATTTGTATTAAATGATTAAGTTATGAGTATGCATTCATTTCCTTGAGAACCTATAATTCTACTTGAATTTCCATATGCTCTAGTTTAATCACTCGAAGGTGCTTACCCCAGGAATTTACATCATCGTTATGGAGTCAGAGAAAGCCTCTAGGCATATTTACGGATTTGGTAACCTCACAAGTTACCTTGCCTTGATTCAAAGCTTAAAGATCTGCGAGTCGGGAAGGTGTTCCCTTCAGACCATTAGTCTAGGAGACTCTGAACTTGAGCTTATTTCCTTAACCAAAAACTCGACTAGGAGCGAGGATCATAGCCCCAGAGTTTTATGAAGATCCACGTGACCTGGGTCTAGGAACTTTGGAGCTCGAGGCTTTGAGATGTCAAGTTGTACGAAGGTCAATTTAAACCCTGCAATTAATATGCATCATCGATCTATGAATGAAGATCAAGGGTGGGGAATCAATGTGGAGTGCAAAGGTGAAAATAATAGACGTTCTAGTTCGCAGCCTGCAATTCACCCTTGCTGTTGATCTCGATGGGCTGGAGGATCAACGATCCCGATTATACTAGAATCGAGCGAGCACTTTCCAAATTGCGGAGGTCAAACTCTCTAGTAAAGAACCCACATGTTGGGACCTTGCAATTCCTGTGAATCGTCGATCACCATTGACCTTTGATATGAGTTTAAAGCGATCCTTGAAATGGAAGGAGCCCGTGGGATGGAGAAAACCTTCAAAGAGATCAAGCTAAGAAGAGATTGTTCTTTCAGGAGCGTAGACAAAATCCAGGAGACGGGCCCATAGGAGGAGAAAAGGTTGAATCCTTTGAGCACTTAGAAAACCTTCTAAGTCGGAGTAAGTCAGAAGCCTAGGAGGAGGAGCGACAGTGGTCATTGAATCACATCGCAGCGGCTTGACAACCATATGATCTAAACAAGGTGCACGAACCTTAGTACCTTGCACACACAGGAGAAGAGGACTTACCAAAGTTCTGAAGTCCCAAAGTAGTTTGGGACCATCCATCGTCAAGAGGGACATGTGGCAACGAATCGTGGACTTAGGAGAAATCTGTTCGAGGGTTTTCGGTTAAAATTTTAAATTCCTAAACCCCGAAGACCCGAAGTGAATCTGGACTGCCCGATCCAGAGGGACATGTGGCGACAAATCGTGGATTCTGGAGGAATCTGTTCAAGAGGAGGCAGGTTTGAGATTTGAATTTTTCGAAGTCCGAAGAGCCGGAAACCCAAAGTAGAATCTCATTCATACAATCACAGGAACAGATTTGAGCTGTCAGATTGTTCGGGATAACTTCAAGCGTCAGATCACCAGAGTGGATATGAACCGTCATATACCATGAGTCCGAGAGGAGGCAAGTTTGAAACTTGATATTCCCGAAGCGTGGAAAGCCAAAGGGACGAAGCAAATCTAGATCATTGGATCCAGGAGGACACATGTCAATAGGTCGAAAGATCCAGAGGAAGGAAAAGGTTGAAGTGTTGAAACACTCGAAGCCCAAAGAGCCGTGAGCCGTTGATTGGCACAGGGACACTTGTCAGTAGATGAAGAGCTCCGGGAATATTGTAGTGGGGTTTCAGTTTGAGAACTGAGATTTCTGAACCCCGAAGGCCTGAAGACCCAAAGTAAACCTGGAACGACATATCTAAGGGAGACGTGGCATGAATCCGTGAACTTCAAGTAAAGTCCTGAAGTGATTCATAGCCATTGGATTCAAAGGACACATGGGGAAAGTCCGTGAACTCCGGGTAAAGTCCCGAAGTGATTCATATCCATTAGATTCGGAGGACATGTGGCGCAAATCTGTGAACTCCGGGTGAAGACCCAAAGTAATCCTCGATCGTCAGATCATGAGGACATGTGTCATAGGATTGTAGCCTTCAGATAAAAGGCATTGGGGAAAAGGTTTGAGACTTGAGATCTCAGAAGTTTGAAACCTGAAGGAGATCTCGACCGTCGATCGAGAAGAGGGTTGGAGGACCGTTGATTTGGGTTAAATAGTCAAACACCCGAAGTGGAAGCAAGATCGTTGATCGAGCAGGATAGGTATATGTAGATCGTCAGTGGTGGAATTTTGAAGTACATAAGAAGCAGGGTTTGAGATTTCAAAACCCTGAAGCCCAGAATTGCGAAGAGATCACAGTCATTGATCTAGGAGGGACATATCTGGTTCGTGGATTTGAGAGGCACAGATCTAAACCGTTGATTCAGAAAGTATTGTTAAGATCGCGAGATCAACGATCTCGTAGCATTGTGGGGATAGGAGTTGCGTGAAGTTTAAAATATTGAGGGCGGGCCGCAATTCAAACCGTGGTTTCATTAGGAGGACACATGGAGACTTGAGGAAGATTGTGGGCCCAAAAGTAGTTTGACCCCAAACCGCTTGTGGCCGCGCCCGCAATCGTGTGGGCATCGCCAAGGTCACATATGAGGAGAAGCCAAGAGAAAAGGGGCTAACGTTAACTCCGAGACTTTGCTGAAGTGCAAAGGAGAAGATCACGGGTATCATAAGACCTACACCAGAGGCCGAAAGGGCCCGTGTTTGATTAAGAGGTGAGAATATCAAGGTCTCAAAGTCTCGTTTGACTTAGAGAATCGGAGAATCTTGATCGGAGGGTCGGGCTGAGTCCTAGACTTTCCAAATTAGAACCCGTAGAGAGAGAGAGAATTTGTTCCTGGAAGGAGGACAATATTTTATTTTATTTTTAGCCTCGTCATGGGTGTGTTACAACTATGCACAAAATTTAAGAGGCTAATACAATGGAAAACATGGGAAGAAGCATGCCAAGGATTTATGCAGCTTTGAACAATAGGTAATATGATTTTCAGTCTCATATGATTGAAATTGAAGGTAAGATTAACAATCAACCTATAGAAATTTTAATTGATTCAGGAGCTAGCCAAAATTACATAGATTCTAAGCTAGTTGAGAGATTTATTTTGCAAATATTAAAGCATGGGAAATCTTGGTTGGTTCATTTAGCAAGCTAAAAGTAGAATCAATGAGTTGGTGAAGGATTGTTCAATGGACATGAATGGACTCAGTACAAAGGTATATTTAAAAATCATACCATTAAGTTCGTATGACTACCTAATTGATATGGATTGGTTGGATAAGAATCATATTGTCTTAGAATGTTACAACTAGGAATTCACTTGTCATGATGAATAAGGAAACTCGAGATTAATTTAGGGCATTCCAAGAGTTGTAATAGTCAGAGAAATTTCAACAGGGAAGATGAAAATAAGTGTCAAGAAAGGATGCCAAATTTATGTAGTTCACATAGAAAAGGTAGCCAAGAATAAAATTCCAAATCTTGAAGATTATGCAGTCTTGGGAGAATTTGAAGATGTCTTTGGAGAAACACTGGATTTGCCACCTATGATAAATATTGATTTCCCCATCAAATTAATTCTTGGAGCATCTACAATTTCCAATATTTGGGTACATACAACCAAGTACATACACCTTTCGAATGAAGAAAACTGGAGATGATTTCTTCGAAAGGTTTACTGACCAATGCATCAATACTAAAGATTGTCGATCTAAGTGAAAAATTTGTGGTGTGAACTGATGCATTTAAGGAAAGACATGGTGGTATCCTTACCCAAAATTGACGTATTGTTTTCTATGAGTGTAGAAAACACAAGGAACAAGAAAGGAACTATGCCATGCATGATTTAGAGCTGGCAACCATTATTCATGCTTTGAAGATATGGAAGAAATACCTCATGGGAAGGAAATTTGAATTGAGGATAGACCATAGTGGTATGAAGTATTTTCTTGAACAACCAACTTTAAATGCCATGTAGGTAAGATGGCTAGAATTTCTTAGTGAGCATGACTTTTATATAAAGCATATCAAAATAAAGGAGAACAAGGTAGCTGATGCACTTAGTAGGATGGTGCATAAGATGCATGCATTAGCCATAAGCATGCATGTTTCTGATTTAAAGGACATAATTTTAGAAGTTGAAAAATCAAATCATTAGTATGTGCAAGCAAAGGAGGAAATACAACAAGGTAAACTTCATCATAAGTTTAAATATTATGCATTGAAAGAGGATGGAGTCTTTGCGTATAAAGGAAAAATGTATGTACCTAATGCACATGAGCTGAAAAGTATTGTGCTGAGAGAAATGCACAATATTCCTTACGGTGAAGTACACCTAGGATGTCAAAATACTATTGCAGCTATTAAAGGATACTATTTTTGGCCAGACATGAATAATGATGTGGCTGATTATATAGCTAAATTCATGGAGTGTCAGGGAGGAAAATCATAGCACAACCATCCAGTTGGATTGTCTCATTTTGCACCAGTGAAGCTAACACATAAGGCAAAAAATATCATCTACATGAAGGAAATTTCCACTCTTGAGGGACCTTTTAGACCCTAATTGTCATCATACATACATATTATTAGACACTAGATATTATACTAAGTATAATTTAAAACAAGTAAATGCCACGTGTAATAAAGGATAAAGATACTTAGCTAAGTAATAGTTAGAACCGGTATAACTTCCCCAACTATCCTTCCTATGTATAAATATGCATTAAGTCCTTCCTATGTATAAATACTCATTAAGAAGGAATAGAAACTCAGTTGGATATCCTTCCCAAATAATTATCCTTCTTTGTCAGGTTATGTGTGTCTTGATGTGCTCATTGTATCTCTTTTGAATGTCTGCCCTAATTTCTGAGTCTACAACATTTTGGTTCCATTGCTGCGTGATTTGAATCCGGAGATATTTGCTTGGAATTCTCGTGGGAATAAAGAAAATATGATCTTGGAGGTGGTTCAACCCTGGACGAGATGGAAATATCAAGAAAATAATGAAGGCCTGCAAGTTAGAAGGATCGATCACTGCTTGCGAATGTCATGTTTATGGATGACCGTGGATGCTTGTTGATTGTTGTTCACATAAAGCTAATCCTGCAGTTTTCGTGGATGATTCTTGCATTAAGACAAAGATGCGCCCTGTGGAAATGATATTTTTCCAACTCCTGTGAATGAGAAATGGATTCAGGAAGTTGAATGATCTGTTCAACATCTGAAAAGAGTCCATCGTGTATGCTCTGATGGAAAAGGTGGACAAAAGTATACTTCTAGAAAACAATTATGAAGGGAGAGACGTTGCTGGCATTTATCCCACTGAAGAAGAAATATTTATGCCGACATTTTGGATCACAAAGCAGACCATGAATTGGTTTGACCGAGATTCGATCGATGAGAATGCATGATTTGTCCCAAAGAATAATTCTAACTTGAGAATGACTGTTCGACCCATATTTATGATGATTCTGCCTATGTGGATCAATAAGATGGAGAGAACACCCAAATAATGGCCGTCTTGGATAGGTTTTTTTTTGGTGTGATCGGTTTCAATTATAATCCCCGCTGGCGACCATTCGACCTGCTCAAGCAGCCAAAACCCAACTAATGCAAAATTGAATTTTATCTAATACACTGTCACAACTGGACGTGAAGTTGTCGGCCTATGGAATCTGTCGATAAGAAAGAAACCATGGGTGTTGGAAGTAGTCGAATTGATGAAGGGATCGTTAGCGTAGGACACATGGTCGAGTCGACATAAAAAAAGAAGGGTCTGGTCGAAGTTGAGGGTCTCGTCGAGATCGAGGGTCCACTAAACTTTCTGGTCGAAGTCGAGACAGTTGAGGGTCTATTAAAGAATCAACCATTGACTCCCCGGTTGAAGACAATAACAAGATGCATATGTTATTCCAAAGAAGTCGAAATCTTAATCAACCAATGAAGAATCAAAAGCTCATCACCCATAAAATCATGTCGACTTGGTGGTCGACTGGTCGACTTGCTCTACCAATGAATACATTTTCTAGTGTCAATCTGGTCGATCGACAATGAAATGATGTGCTAAATGTCCATTCATGGAATCGTCGACTTACAAGCATGCCATGAAAAGAATCGCAAGTGAATATAAAGAAGAATGATGAAGCAAGGAGAGGGTTTATAAATTGTCATGATACATTGATCCTGTTGATAGAACGAGAATCAATACCAATTAAGCGATCGACCTTTTAGTTTTCCTGGCGGATTTTGATCTGATATCATGTTTGGAAAACAAGGAAGAAAATTCCAGTGACCAGACGAGAAGGATGGAGATTTTCTTGTCATTATGATCATGCACGTGAAAGAGGATGACTGGAAACACATTTGTAAACTGCCCCCGCCTTAACATATTCTGGGAAAATAATATTCGTGGGTTATTTCTGCCATGTTGTGGTGTGCCGACAGATTATAGAAGGTGATCTCTTGGTTGAGGAGGATGTGAGGAGACATGGGGCCGTTTATCGACTGGTTGCATATCATGAAGTCATGTGGAATAATGTGATATCGATTCCTGTCGAGCGATGCAGAGTCGACTCAATGCAATAAAATCATAGGTTGATCTGATTAGTGAAGCGATGGAGTTGTTCTGAGCTATCAAAAGTCTAGTGGGTTCCCGCTTTATGCAAAATGTGAAAGATTAACTCTCAACTCGACGAAGGCATTTCAATGAGAGTGCACAAATCGACCGACTTTCCAAGATTAAGTGTCGACTCTAAAGGGGTCAGAAGCAAATAACACAGTAATGAACAAACACAAACTGTGTTGCTCAATCTGATCAACACAATCACATTTGCCTCGTATTTATAGAGGCCATGGAAGACTTTAGAGCGGTGAGTGAGTTCTCTAAGGGAAATATCTTGAAGCGTCTATGGAAGTTGGTGGAGCTCTCTCGAAGTTTGGTGGTTGTTGGTAGGTAGAAATTAATACCTCCAACACTCCCCCTAATTTCTACTACCAATTATATCTTACATCAATATTTATAATGCCCAATGCTTCTCTCAAATACTAAAATTGGTCTTGTGCTCATAGCCTTTGCAAGTTGCTCTTTTGATCTGCAATGTCTCCTCCTTAATGAATACATGTCTTGGTTAGGTCTTTATCTGAGTCATGTTATCATGTTATCATCTTCAGTTTCTATCTTCATATGGTTGGGCTTTCTTCAGTTTGCTACTTTATTTTACTAGCTTCCCCTCATCATAAATCGCCTTGGGATTTTACGGCTTACCCCTAACCATTACAATGCTTCTTCTTTTGTACCTGCATAAAATTGATTAATGCTCGAACTTTTGCATCTTCCTTTAGCACCTGCAAATCACTGATCATTGCTGTCCATATAAAAAGAGATCCATCTACCGAGATACATGGGTACCATCTACTGTACTCGCCAGTTCTCTAGGTATCCTTTTCACGTACATGGTTCATCAATACATTAGACTCCTTTAGTCATAACTTGGTCCCAACCAACTCACACTCTGAGATTACTTAATCTCACATTCCTCCCCTTAATCAAAGATCTAACTTCTCTGATCACCATCAAACTTAGATACGAGTACACTTGCCACCCTCATACCTACCTAGTGGTTAATTCCACAGCTTGATGCCACATCCACTCTTTATGTCTAAGAGAGATACACACTACATGATTACTCTAATCCATGTAGGCCTGTCTCAACAGGGCTTACTAAACACCTGGGGAATATAGCTTGCCTTGGCTATGGCTAAGCTTTACAACTTTGGACCAACAACCTCTTGGGAAATATAGCTTGCCTATGCCTATGGCTAAGCTTTATAACTTTAAACCAAAAAACCTCTAGGGTGTCGGGTACTACCGATCATGCACCCCTTACATCATATATGCATCATATTATCTCCATTACAAAAATTCCACATTCTTTACTAAATGCCCAACACATTACAAGTCCATTACATATGCCCATTTACATCTCATCATTAAGCCTTACATAACTTCATTTGGAGTCTTCTTTGTTCTTTACCTCTTCCAACGAGAGTCTTTCTGCCTTGTCTTTCACCATCCATTTTTTTGTCTTCTATCACCCTTTGTCTTCTACATCATGAGTCTGTCTTTTATGTTTTACACTGCTTCTTGCATTTTGTGTTTCCTTTCAATATACTTTATGGATATGTTTCTTGTTGGAGTTGATCAAGATCCAACAAGACAACCTATGACAATGAATTGACAAACTTAATTGACCCACCACTTGCCATGTTTTTACATCACTTAACATTTGATTTGGACTCAACTTTTGACTAGCTTAACAAACAGGCTCTCACTTTAACTTTAACTAGCACTCATTTTTACTCTTCTTGAGATTAATGTCTTTTACATTTCAAGACTCCTTTTCCTTTTCACAAAGCTTTTAGATTCATTCAAAGACTGTCACTTTTCACAAATCTTTTAGACTCATTCAAAGACTCAGTCACTTGACCTTGACCTTCTCTCACTTGAACTTGACTCTGACCTCTTACAACTTAACTCAATTTTCTCTAATACTAAACCCCACTACTAAATCCCACATGACCATATTTAACACAATAATGCCCCTTCCTCGCAATTCCACTCTGAACATACCTCCATCTTCGCGCATCCTTGCAACATTAAAATCCACAACAATGTCATTCTTATGGACAATATTGAGAATACTAAGCGCCTCCTTTAATCGCCCTTTCTTGTAGAGTGCAATAATGCCTTCGACAGAGCTGTACAGACAACTCTCTTGGTGGCTTCTATGCCCACAGAAACACGCCCTTGTCTTTGTCTTCGCTAACCACGTTTTCGCTGCAGTGCCTTCGCCCAACCATATTTTCAATGCAGTGTCTTTGCTAAACAGTCATCTGTCGTTGGACCTAGCGGGTGCAATCATATCACAATCCTCCGTCGTTGGACTTATCGGGCGAAAACCTCTGGAAAGCCCTATAAATCAGCGATAGCTCTGTTTCAGAAATGGATTTCGAGATATACACTAGCGTGAACATTTTTAACCACCTTCATCTCTAATTCTTGAAAGAAATGCTGTATCACTTTGCAAACTGCAACCTCATCAACAACTCCATTCTTCAGACTTTCCAATAATTCTTCAGACTTCCATGGCTCTCCTTAGCGTCACATGGAAGAGGAAGGAAGAAAAATAAAACATAAAATCAATTTCTTCACTCTGGGATAGTTCATAGTCTTCTTTTCCATCCACACCAACCACAAAGTCTCCTGGAAGATGCACCAACCCTACGCAGATTCCATGCAGTTTCACATTGGATCTTGCTCTCCACACTGCTTCGCTTACCATAGGTCTTCTCTAGCATATAACCAGACTTCCACACAACAAACTTTAATTTCCTTATTGTGGCCACATCCTTCTCCATAAATGGGGGTACAACCGTGTGCCAAACCCTCAGAAACTTGATTCAGCAGATCTTCACGGGCACTCTTCACGGGGTCTCTTCCTTCACGGATCTCTTCTAATGTTGTCGTCTACCTCGGCATCGTGCGGTCCTCCTCCATGTACTCTGCAACCTACACGATCTTTCCCAACAATTGCTCTCAGGATCCTGGGCCCTCTCGTGAGGGAGTGAGACCCAGATCCAAGCTCTGATACCAAATGAAGGGGTCAGAAGAAAATAACACAGTAATGAACAAACACAAACTGTATTGCTCAATCTGATCAATACAATTACATTTTCCTCATATTTATAGAGGCCATGGAAGACTCTAGAGTGTCGAGTGAGTTCTCGGAGGGAAATATCTTGAAGCGTCGATGGATGTTGGTGGAGCTCTCTCGAAGTTTGGTGGTTGTTGGTAGGTAGAAATTAATACCTATAACAGAATCAACATCAATGAAGAATCGTCTGAAAGATGTGGAGTTAGTTGACATTAACTTCAATGATTTATTTACAACATCATGTCTACATGATGCTAGTGGGCGAAGATTCAATATCACATGGTGATATGAAATCATTATCACTTAGTATTTTGTATTTGAAATGCAATATATATGGAGTCATAAAAAAGTATATGAAGTCCTTTGTATAAAAGAGTTACATGAAGGAAATAATTGAGACATAGTCTAGTAGAGTTTGTACTCAAGTCGGTCGAAGTCTTAGTCGAGACATTGTAAGTCGATCTAGTTTGAGTCAATCTGACTCAAAAGTCAAGTTAGTCTTTGAAGTGAAAAATTAAAAATGAAATATTTTCCAAGTGACTCAAGATTTAATGAAAAAGATAAGTCAAAACTGGAATTTAAAGGAGGGGGTTAAACATGTGTCTTCTTTGAAGGCAGGCAATCCCCTCCACAACTGTAATGAAAGTCGGTTTCTAGATGACGATATCGGTGCTTTGCTCTCGACCTGTTGATGAAGCCTTGGAAGGGAAGTGGTACAACTGAGGGATTGTGGATAAGCGAAGCGATACACTTCCTTAGGTGGGATATGATGATGGGGAATGAGAGGTCGTGGAGTGGAATTACTACATGAGTTGGTACCATTGGCCTTTCCTTGAGTTGTGTGATGTTGGACCTTAGTTTCCCTATGTGGGTTCCTTTTCCTTGATGTAGTCATAGCCCTGGCTTAGGGGTGACCCGCTGTTGAGAGATAGAATAATAGTTTCTATGGTTGGGAGGAATGTTTGAGGTCTGTATCTAGTTGGTGCTTCTCTAAAAGAAAATTATTATTATTCTTTCACTTCTATGCATAAATGTGTGTGAATTGTGTTTATTTTTTTATTGTGTTGATTATATGTATGATGCACAATTTACATGAATGTCATGCATGATTAATTAAGAATGCATATGAATATCCATGGGTGCATGATAATATTTACCTAGCATAATTGTAGCTTATGCAAGACATATCTGTACAAATTTATATCAAATCCCTATTGGGCATAGTTTATGATGGTATCATAGGAATTTTTAGTGTTATGAGAGTGGTATTGTGTGGCATGTACTAGGTTAGGCCTTGGGTACGTTACATCATAATTCTACATGAAATTACAGATCCAAAAATATATCTTACATGCCCACTATAGTTGCCTGATCTCCTCTAGCACTCCATACACATTTCATCTCTTCCACCCAATTGTAAAATTTTCCTTCTCTCCCCATTTGAATTTCCCTTTACCCATTCAATTTGACTCTCACATTCCCCACTGTTGATTTTACTCAACCCCATGCTCTCAATAACCATTTGAGGTGACTTTTTTCACCAACTCTCTTACTTGTATTCAATGATTGGGGCTTTGATACACTCAAAAGGGAAAATAAAAGGTTCATACAAAAATAAATTTAGAAAGGTGGCTTAGGATTAATAGGCATGTATAATTTCCCTATTCTCCCCCCCCTTATCTTATGGAAAATTAGCCTCCATGAATCTGTCTATGTCCGTATACAACCGGTGATAAATTTTATTTTGTTATTTTTACATACTGCATCACTTATCTCATGACCAAACATCGTATTTAAAATATACATTGCTAAATCAAGGATAAAAAATGGGGATGTTACATTCACCTCCCTCCTATAATTTTCACCGTCCTCATTTCACATCACCATATCGATATACATGTGCAAAATGTTACATCACAATATTTTATACTTTCATAAGTTAACAACTCCTACAACAATTCCAACCAACAATATATCATTCCCCTCAACCTCGACAAACTAAGGACCTTCTTTGCACTGTAGTCCCTTAGGCTCTCCCACTTCCCTTCCAGGGCTCCAACATAGGTTCAACATGAAGTCTCTGAGTTGTGACTGTAGGAACTCCAGCTACCAAAATGGAGTCTTTCACACTTATATACAAATGTATATTATTTTTTCTTTAAAACTTACAAAAATTTACGAGTACCCCTCCTACATGGCCTCGTCATGCTCTCATGTGGCATATTCAAGACCATAGCAGGTCCATTAGACCTTTACTAGGCCAATGGATTTGTTCATGATCACTTTGACATTTTCATTCTAGGATGCGCACTAGCTCCACCCAAAATTCCCCTTCGTTCTCTACTTGGATTACAGTCGAATCAATCATGTGGTTAGGATCAGACACATTTTTCTTCAATAAAGACACATGAAACACATTATGAATTCTCATGGATGCAGGTAATGAAAGCATGAATGCAACTGGACCTATCTTCTCCAAAACTTCAAACAACCTATGGTATTTTCACTAGAATAAAATGTGCATCCTTTGTAATCTTGTCCACCAATACCATGATGGAATCATTTTTTCTTATTATTCTTGGAAGCATGGTAATAAAATTTATTTTAACAACCTCCCATTTCTATTCAGGAATGGACAATGGATGTAACAATCTTACTAGATTTTTGTGTTCAGTCTTCACCTTTTGACATTCCATGCACTTGGCTATGTAATTAGCCACATCTTTATTCATTCCAAGCCATAAATATTGGCCTCTTACCACTGCAATTGTCTTCTAGCACCCTGAATGGATAACATATGGTACATTGTGCATCTCTTTAATCACTATATTTACTAATTCTTGAGTATTAGAAACATAAAATTTGTCCATGAACAACAAATTTCCATCCTCTTCCAACCTGTAGTATTTAAATTTAAGAGGTATATTTCCCTATTGTATCCTTCTGTAACTTGTGTATAATGTTGATATGATGCTACAACTTCCAAAATTCTATGTTTTAAATTTGAAAAATACATGATAATGCATGTAGCATGCATTTCATGCATCCTCTCACTAAGTGCATCAACCAATTTATTCTCTTTTCCCAACTGAGTCAATCCAAGGATATCCCAAACAATATCTACATCATCCATATCTACAACATAAAAATTTGAATGAAACACATATTTATCCATGGAAATCATCAAATATTTAAATATTTGAACAATCTCTCTCTCAACCTGTGTTTTTTGAATATTCTTTGCATGTTTTGCAATATTTTATCCAAATTAACATTGATAAAATTATGCATGCAATTAGGGATAATAGAAGAAATAAGCTTCTCTTTTTGAATACAACCATGAACTTGTAATATATAGTTTCCACATGGAAATAAACCCTTGGCACTATATTTATCCTTATACTTTTCATGAGACCACTTGTCTAAAACTATTTTTTCACATGCTTCAATAGAAAGTGCCATCAACTTAGAATAGTCAAATGATTTCCACCATATGAAAGCATCTTCTTTGAAACCATATTGTTGATAAATTTCCACCTCTCTTTCCATACTGAATTGCAATTGTGTATATATTATTCAATACTAAGGTCATCCTCTCTTATAGTAAAATACATCTTGCTATGAAAACCAAAAAATATAATGAGGGTCTTAAACAAAATCACTTATTTTTTGTTGGCCCTTGACCAAGTTTTGAGGATCCTTGGTCATGTTTGACCTATTTTTGGGACTTCGATAGGCTTTCAAAGTCCCAGTGCAAGTCAAAGCGGAGATCATGGGATCTCGACCCCTTTTCAGGGCTTTTTGGGTTTTGGGCTTATGTAACAGGTATGGGGATGTCGGCCCATGGGTTTACCCATGTTTAAGCCCTCTTTGTAATGTATAAATAGAAGTCTAGGTGATGTAAGAGAAGGTAGAAGAGGAGGTTTTTGGTGCTATGCTAAGTGCAAGCGATGATTGTAAATGATTTGTGCATACTGTGTGAGATTTGCAAGGCTAAGTGCAAGTGATTGTAAGAGACTGCAAAGAGGATTTACGCTGTAACTCAAGGAAGGAGGATCTAGCGGAGTGCGTGCAGATCTCCTGTCCTCTGCAGAGTAAGATATCATGGCTCTGTGCATGTAGAATATTGACAGAAAGAAATAAATAAGAAGAGTTGGTGGACGTAGCCCCAGGGTGGTGGTGAACCACGTATATCTCGTGTTGTAGTTGCTTTGTGCTTTATGGTTGTTATCTTGTTTATGTGGTTAAAATACTTAGTGCACTGATATATGCTTGGAAGAATCTAATATGGTAGCTTAGTGACGAATAATGTGAATGAATGCTAGATCTGATCTATGTTGGTATGATTAGTGCTTGAGTCTATTGGATTTGTATGAATACTGCGCTAATCTATTACTAGGGTTTAGCTGCGCTGTAAACTAAGACTGAATATTAATAAACTATAACTGCTAAGTTCTCTGTTAAGGTGTTACAATCACAGATCTTTGTCCCAGCTAAGGTTGTAGACATCTGAGTCCTGCAACCACCCCTGCCTCTACCTTGGGTGAGACTTCAAATTCTTCGCAAGTGTTGCCGAAAGGGCCAATAGTTAGGGTTTTGTTTGTGTGTTGTTGTAAGCATTGAACCCTGGGACCACCCCTGTGCCAAGAAATGGTTCCATTGCTGGGATTGAAACTGTGATTGATGGGAACTACATAAAAGAGAAATTTCTGTACATAGATCTATTGCCCTAGTGCACAGTATTCTACCTGACCTGTGAAGCTCTGTGCCAAGAAGAAAATTCATATCTGAAGAAAAGAGGTAAGACCTGAAAGCTTTGTGCTCTGATAAAAGTAAAGTAAGAAGTTTTGGTTAAAGAGGTAAGATCTTAAAGCTTTGTGCTCTGATAAAGGTAAGAACAGTGAAAAGTTTTGATTGAAAAGGTAAGATAAGTGGAAATTTTTGTTTCAAAAGTATGGATCTAGATATGTTTGATAAATCTTGTACTAGCTTGCAAAGTAGGGAACAACTAGATGAAATAAGGTTTGGTATGAATAGATCTGGAAAAAATAGTGAAAGATTTGTTCTTCCTATGCATAGAAAGAATGTTTGGACTAACAAATGGATGCAGGATCATAGAAAGAATTTTTTGTAGGCTAGCTACTATGATCCTAGTGTGCAGTACATGAAAGGTTGGGGATCATTTCAAAGAAAGAGATAATTAACTCTTTGTTACAGTTGCAGAAGACTGAGACATCTGGCTAAGGAATGCCCTGGTAGAAGACCTAGCTGTATTTGTTGTAAAGCTATGGATCATGAAGTTTTAGATTTCCCTAGAATGATTGCTAATCTTGAAAGAATGAATATGAGACATGAAAACCTTGAGGAAGGTCAAGAAACTAATACCATGGCAGAAACCTAGAAAGAATCAGAGAATGTATTGCTACAAATGAAATAAACTCTAAATGATCACAAAAATATCAACTTATTAGAGATATTCAAAGAAAAAGAATGCATAGATGAAAGAATAGGAGACTTCAACATTGACTGTGTTCTAGATGAAGAAACACAGGTCAACATAATGACAGAAAGAACTTGGGAAACTCTAGGAAATCCTGCTATGATTCCTTCATTGGGAGGAATAGGATTATTTAGAGGAAAGCTGATAACCCTATGTGGAAGACTCACCCAGATATCTATGAGTGCTCGTGGAACTTCGACAAAGGAAGATTTTGATATTTTTAAATTTATTGAGAAAAACTCCCCATTTGCTATATTACTAGGAAAGCCTTGGGTTGAAACGGATCAGGCCAGATGGAAAAAAGAGGAAGTCTTAGAGCAGAAGAAGCAAGAATTAAAAGATTTCATGACTAGGAGGATAACACACTTGATTGAAGAACAAGAGAACATATCGAAGCTACTTAGAACCAAAAACTTGGATGGTGAAGTTGAAAGAACACAAGAAGACTCACAGATGAGTCGAACACCTACCCCAGATAGAGAAGAAGTATTACTCTATGACCCTATGAAAGAATCTCAACAACGCGAAGTTACTATGCCAAAAGGAGATAAGAATCAGAATGGAAAGAGGATAACCGAGACAAATACTACAGGGAAGAAGGCTAAGAAGCTTAGTAAGAAGAGAGCAAAGATAGAAAGGTTACAAAAGTTCCCAGAGGGAACTTCGCAGAAGGAAGATTTGCAAAACTAGAACTTCGCCGAGATATCAGAATAGCGCAACATGGAGAATAAAGATAGCCATTGAAAGCATCATAATCGTTAGCCCGATGCCCTGAACATTTAGAACAACATTTATGGCCAGAAAGCTCGCCATCATACTGTTGGGAATGCGCCACAATAGACATAACCACATTGGTGAAGGCCTCTCATCTGTTGGAGAGACCCATTACACCATTGTCTACTTATTACGCCAACTGTTGCACCGAAAACACTTTTGCAAATTGTATCCTAGCCAACTCATTGCTACCGTGCTATGTTTAGTAAGATCGACACCAGTTATATTTCTTTGATCACTCATTCATCCATATGAGTTATCCAATCTAAGCATGCATGTCGGATGAGCTCAGCGCCGCAGAGAAAATCGTCGAAGAAGTTCTGATCGACCTCATGGCTGAGAAAGTGATGTCCACAGGTATTCAAGCTTCCTCAACGAGAGGAGTGCAAGCCTCTCCGTCGACTGCTCGCGGATATGGACCATCTTGACCGACAACAGAGAAAAGAAACAAGCACCGAGATGAATTGGCAAACATGAAGCTAATCCAGACCATCTTACCCGGCTACATCCCTCCTCTGCCTGGTGCGGTGAGCCGTGACAGTGTCCCAAGGGACTTTGATTGCACCATAGTTATTGCGTACCTCTCGAAGGGGATACATGCAATTAGAACACAACATGATAATATCATGACGTTGAAGTTCAACAACTTCAACCTAGGAGACCGCAAGAACCATAGTATGCCCGCTCCTTACAAATACTTGACTAATATGAAGGGGAAGAACTCGAAAATAATCCCCCAGCCATGGACTATGAACCTGGCGCAGTCCACCCTCTTGAATGTAATGAAGATTCCACACTTTGGAAGGAACCAAGAGGTTAACGCGTGTGTTAAGATCCCGCTCTCATGTTACCATGGCAGCTACCTATGGCTAGACCAACGCATAACAATTGATCTGACGCTGATCCATAGGATCACCATATTGAGAATGTAGGGACCCGACCCGCAAGACTTCTACCCAGGGAAGGCTACAGATCGCGCATTGGTACAGAAGATCAAAGACACATATGGCGATGTAGAAAAGGGAATGCAAGGCTACAAGGTCGCTTCCATCTAGAATGGCGCAGTGCGCCTGGCCTACCAGCTGATCGCATAAAATATCGTAAGAAAGAATAGACCTACACAGGTCACAGGATTCGTTGTTGACCTCGCTGGGAAATGTGTAGAAGGACTCCAGATGAACTGGGATAAGTACTTGGTCAACCAGCTGGAATTAGACTGTCGTGAAGCTTGGGATTAGGGCTATGAGCTCCACTTTAGATGGCTCCTGATCCTCATCACATTTACCACTTGGGAGATGCCGAAAGGTGCGACCTTCCCAGGCATTGATCCGTTTGAGCTGCTCACTGTGAAGTTCAACACGCTCTGGTACTTGATCGATATGGGAAAACAGTGGCAGTCAAACACGGTATTTCATACATATTATCTTCAATTGAAGAGGGCTATCGAATCTGTCCCTCGCATGATGCCAAACACCCTGCGTCGGTTCATACCCCTCATGAAGTTCCACATAGATCGACATTTCATTTATATCACCGCACACACAGATGAGCATAATGAAGAGATTCAATCATACTATAATCTCACAGAGGAGGACCTCGAAGAGATAACCAAGGACTAGTCTGTAGAACTCCTCATCCCCGCTGACCCCACAGAAATGTCAGACCCTGAACTAATCGGCAGGCTCGAGACCACTCATGAAGCAAAGGATACTCCTGGACCCAAAAGAAGAAATAAGACCAAAGAGGTCCAAAAATTGAGTAGCGCATCGGAAGAAACTGCTTCAGTATCACCCGGAGGAGGGGGTAATGACGAAGTAGATGAAGAATAGACCAATGAAAAAGAAGATCAGTAGAAGCAGGGAAAAGTAACACCACCTAGGGATCTTGTTGATGAGGTTGATCCCATAAAGAAAAGGAAGGTTTCCCCAAAAAAACCCACTTCCCGAAAGAAATCCAGAGCCACCTTGACTAAGATGCAGACTATTCTCACTGTAGATGACTTTGACTTCTTCATCGCAGATGTAGAAAATGCCTCATAGGACATATTGCAGAAACATGAAGCCAAGCAGGAGGATATGTACAACAGGATCGAGGTTGAACTCAGAGGGGTACAATAGGCCCTTCAATCCAACCGAACAATATCCACTGCACCCCCACCATCAGAAGAACCAGAGTTGGGAGATGAGCCTGCCCAACTCTGCAGACTAGCTGATGTGATCGAAGCTCACCTTCGTCGAGCAAAAGCTGAGAAATACCAATCCACAGTGGCCCTAACACAAGCCCAAGAAGAAATGGTATAGAAACATCGGGTCACACAAAAAGAGAAGGATGACCTTCAAGCCAAGTTTGAAGAAGAGAGGGCATAGGTCAAGAAAGAAAAAGAGAAGTTGCTCGTAGAGCAGCTTGAAGTCAAAGAAGCAGTCGACAGATCAATTCGCTCTGTGATGGGCTTAGATCCAAAGGTAGAAGACCCAGTGGAGCATCAAGTAGCACAGCTCGCGGAAGCTATCCAACAACTTCAACAAATAATAGTAGGATGTGAGTGATCAAAGAGAAGCAACTGCTCAAAGCATAGTTGAGAGAATCAAGGCCCTTGCCATGGAATGTAAACATCTAAGTGATCGCAGTGCCCATTATTATGAGTGACTCACTGAGGAACCTGAACTGAAGGCACTGGAGTCACAACTCCAGGAGGCAAAGAAGCAAGGAGAAACAGTACAGGCACAGTTGAAGTCCCTGTCAGCCGTTGAGAGGATGAAGTGATCCCAAGAACAATGCACTACTCAACAATAGGTCCACACCATTCAAAGCAAATTCATGGAAGTGACTCAGAGGCTCCAACCAACACAGGATGAGGCTTTCCAACTATTTACAGAGATTGAAGGCCAAGGAGTAGAACTGGAGCAAGTCGTCACTGCAGCTGAACAACGCTTAGAGGGACCTGTCAATGAAGCAGTTATCCAAGAGTTCGTTGAGCAGGAGGCCATGGCGCAACAACAAGTCGAAGGAGCTCGAGCCAAGATTGAGGGTTTTGAAGCAGATTTACCCAAACTAGAGTGACTCGAGACAAGTCACAGGTGAGTGTTGGGGGCGAGTTGGGCCTTGACCAAGTTTTGAGGATCCTTGGTCATGTTTGACCT
The DNA here is from genome assembly GCA_009831015.1 of Picea engelmannii. Lineage (NCBI taxonomy): Eukaryota > Viridiplantae > Streptophyta > Pinopsida > Pinales > Pinaceae > Picea > Picea engelmannii. Next base: position 233,318 of record ML790932.1, read on the forward strand.
ATTTTTGGGACTTCGACAGGCTGTCAAAGGTGGAGCACAAGTCGAAGCGGATATCGTAGGATCTCAACCCCTTTTTAGGGATTTTTGGGTTTTGGGCTTATAAAATGGGTAGGGGGATGTCGACCCATGGGTTTACCCATGTTTAGGCCCTCTTTGTAATGTATAAATAGAAGTCTAGGCGATGTAAGGGATGGTAGAAGAGGAGGTTTTTGGTGCTATGCTAAGTGCAAGCGATGATTGTAAATGATTTTTGCATACTGTGTGAGATTTGCAAGGATAAATGAAAGTGTTTTTAAGAGATTGTGAAGAGGCTTTGTGCTGTAACTCAGGGAAGGAGGATCTATCGGAGTGCTCGCAAATCTCCTGTCTTCTGCGGAGTAATATATCATGGCTCTGTGCATGTAAAAGATTGAAGGAAATAAATAAAGAAGAAGAGTTGGTGGACGTATCCCCAGGGTGGGGGTGAACCACGTATATCCCTTGTTTTGGTTGCTTTGTGCTTTATTGTTTTTCTCTTGTTTATGTGGTTAAAATGCTTAGTGCATTGATATATGCCGAGAAGAATCTAATATGGTAGATTAGTGATGAATAATGTGAATGAATGCTAGATCTGATCTATGTTGGTATGTTTAGTGCTTGAATCTATTCGATTTGTGTGAACACTGCGCTGATCTATTATTAGGGTTTAGCTGCACTGTAAACTAAGACTGAATATTAATAAATTATAACTACTAAGTTCTTTGTTAAGGTGTTACAGTCACAGATCTGTGTCCCAGCTAAGGTTGCAGACGTCTGAGTCCTGCAACCACCCCTGTCTCTACCTCAGGTGAGACTTCATATGGTTCGCAGGTGTTTCCAAAAGGGCCAGTAGTTAGGGTTTTTTTTGGTGCACTGTTGTAAGCATTGAACCCTAGGTCTACCCCTGTGCCAACACTTTTCAATGGAGCTCCTTGAGGTTGCTAAATTAAAATGGGAATAACTGTGGCTATACTTCTCTGATTGTCTATTAGGACCCCAATTATACCATAGTCAATATGAATCTAATTACAATGGTTTCATTGAAATTTTAGCAGTCTAGCAAAATATATATGATCTACAAATCACGCGGCCATCCTGGAAAAACCATGAAAGTTTTCTAATTTTAAAATGTCGATAACTTCACTTCCCAGACTCCATTTCGAATGATTTTTTTTTGAAATCAGATGTTGTTTCTAGAGGAATTCATATATGTAATCCGTTCCTTCAAATTATGAACATAAATATTTATAATTCAATATCAAGTGTACTGCCTCCTTTTTTCACTTGAAAATGTTTGCAGAAAGAAAATAAATTTCGTCTTTTTTGTCCCAAGAAGTTCTCTGCTACCAAATTTTATATACCTCATATATGAAACTATAATATAGAGCCAAATCACCCACATAAAAGAATAAACACAAGATAAATTGTAGAGAAAACCCTTGAGGTAGGGTAACACCATATATTATTCCTTATAGAAGGAATTCACTCCTCAAGTAATCCTTGCTTGTTACAATTACAATATTCTTCACCATGATCCACTACATTGATTCTACTTCTTTGTATAGTACTATCTATATTCTAGTAACATTGTAGAGAAGGAAAATTCTAGTAGGTGGAACGTTCTAGTAAGCCTTCTTACATTCATTGACCTCTTAGGAACATTCTAGTAGGTAGATCCTTCTAGTAATTTTTCTTACTTTAATTGTGTTCACACTATTACATGGGCCTTATTTACTAGAAATGACATCCATACATAACAATACATAACCCATATCTATTATTATTCCAATTGGGTACCTCCCCAGGTGTTAAGCCCTAATATTGGCTCATTACCCCTTAATTGGGGCATATTATATTAGTAATGTTATTTTATTTATGTCGGCTTTAGGCCATTAGTTGTAATTATACCTCCTAGTTTCCTATATATACCAAGGAGACATTTTCATTTTGAATCATCTTGTACTTGAACATTTAAGTGGGGTAAAAGGAGGTTGCCCCCTTGAAGAGGCTTATTATATGAAATTATCTCCTTTTCAAGGCGTTGAGTACTTTTTCTGAGGTTTTTCTATGCTATATTGATATTTGGTTCTTAACATATGGTATCAGAGCTCAAGGTCTTAGGGTTTCGCTGCTACATCTAAGACACCTTGGAATTTTCGCTGTAACATTTTTTCTACAAAGTTTCAAAAGGAAGGGATTGGAGGATATTTAGTAGATGGATCAAGGTACGTTGGGTTAAAAATTCATCTCCTGAGGCTTATACTTTCGAAGATACATCCTGTACAAGATAGGGTTCTGGAATCATCCTGAACTGAGTCATTGCAGAATTTTCACTATAATTTTTTTTATGTAACGTTTCAGACCATGAACTCTGTAGGGTATTCACATAAATTAGTAAGCTATCTATGGTAAAACGTTTAGATTCTGGGTCATCTTAAATTTGTAGATACACCCTATGTAAGATAGGGTATCTGACTAGTCCTATTGACTAGTCGCAAGAAGGTGTTCCGGGTAAAACAATCATAACTTCTTCCTAGTGTATCCAAATTGAATGGGACTGGTTTCATTGGATCATGGACAGTCTGTAGTATGTTTGGTGCGAGTTTAAGAATTTTATATCAGTTATTTTGTGTGGGGAACTCTATACAAGTGAGATCTCCTGGAAAGGCCAAAAATCGGCAAGTTGTGGGGAAGTTACAGTAAATTCCACTTGGTACATCCAATTTTGATCAGACTTATGGGATTGCAGAGAAGAAATATTTGAGAACTACATAAAAAAGGGTTTGATACCCAGAAGGGCCGAAACTTGGGAGATACAATAGAAGAAAGATTGTCTAGCAAAAACACCTCAAAATCAAGGTTCAAAAGTGATACTTGGCCAACATGCCACCCAAAAAGGGAACTTCTACACCAAATAAGCCTCCAGAAAATAGTACTTGGACTCTTGATGAAGGTAAAGAAATGTGTAGGGACATAAATGATTTACAAAAGAAGATAGTAACAAAAGATGAACTACAAGAGATGATGGAGGGTTTAAAAGGGGAGATCATGGAAGTATTGAAAAATTTCTTAATAGAGAAGACACCTAAAAGTGAAAATGCATCCCATGAAATTCATGATGAGGACACAAGGAAGGTGAATCAAGAATGGAGAAACTCCAACTTTGGTTTGAAGACCATCCACATTCCTAAGATTGATATGAGGAAGTTTGATGGCAAGGACCCAATCACATGGATACTTCAGATGGAGCAATTCTTTGATCTCCATAATGTGCCACATACACAAAAGGTACGAATTTCTTCTTTATATTTAGAACCTAATCAATTTGTATGGTATCGATGGCTTTGTTCTTGCAAATCACTCGTCACATGGACAATTTTCATGGAATAAATGACAGCACACTATGAGGATACAAGGAGTAATACCTTCTTTAGCCAATTGATAAATCTCAAGAAAAAGGGTTCAGTTATTGAGCACATTGAGAAATTCCAAAGATTGAATATAAAGTTAACTGATATTCTAGATAAGCACTTGATTGATGTATTCATAGGAACTTTAAAGGATAACATTCAACATGAGGTTCACCTTTGGGAACCCAAATAATTGGAGAATGCATTTAAGGTGGCAATAAATGTTGAAAGTAACCATATAGCTATGGCTACTAGAAGGACCAATCCTAACATCTATAGAGAGAACAAAGCTCCTTCTTCTAAAACACCTCAACCTACAAGGTTGACACCTCAACAATTGGAGGAAAGAAAAGCAAAAGGTTTATACTTTAATTGTGACAACAAGTACAATAAGGGACATAAGTGTGGTGAGAAGAAATTATTCTACATAGATTGTGAAGAGGAAGAAGAACAAGAACAAGAAC
>ML790932.1:243968-263306 GCA_009831015.1 Picea engelmannii
TTCAATGATGAAATATCTCTAATGGATATAGGTTTTCAAATACCTTGCATCATCCTTGAATTCCCTTCATCATCAAGGCATGCAAAGGCCTTATTGTAGCAATCTAGGATAGCACTATGCTAGTCCAACCAATCCATACCAATTAAGAAATCATATGACCCAAGTGGTATTATGTTCAAATATGCATCAATACCAACTCCATTCATGTTTACTAGGAAGTCCTTGACAATTTCACTAATTTTACTCTTAGTTCTAGTGGTTAGTTGAACCAACCAAGAATTTTCATGCTTACATATCTTCAATTTAAAACTTTCAACTATATTTGGATCTATATAGCTATGACTAGCTCCAGAATCAATCAAAATAGTTATGGGATGATTAACAATCTTACCTTCTACCTCAATCATGTAGGATTGCTAGTATTCTTGTATGTGGTCCAAGGCTTCATAAATCCTTGGCATTTTCCTACTCACTTCCTACACCATATCATCTTCCTAGATGTTATGTACAATCCTCATCCCATCTCCCTTGTGAGGACAATATTTATACAATTTGTCTCCTTCACATCCCCAATTCTTTATGGGATTGTATCTTGGTCTCTTCCCCAATAATATGCCATTTTTTGTTCAGTTTGTGTTGGTTGTTCTTGCTGAAATGATTGCGAGTTGTTCCCAATGAAAGGAAGCTTGAATCGTTTCTTTCTCTAATCCATATTGTCTCTCTTCTTATCATCATAAGATTTATGAAAAAATGGCCTTCCCTTGTTCTATGTTATATACCTAAGATATGAAAATATAAGATAGAATCAAATCACTCGCATAAAATAATAAAGACGAGAAATTTTATAGAAAAACCTCAAAGGAGGGTAACACCATATATTATTCCTTATGGAAGGAATTTAATCCTCAAACAATCCTTTCTTGTTACAATTACAATATTCTTCACCATGCTCCATTACATTTCTTCTACTTCTTTATATAGAACTATCTGTATCCTAGTGACATTCTAGTAAGTGGAACCTTATAGTAAGCCTTATTATATTCATTGAGCTTCTAAGAACATGTAGATAAGGAAAATTCTAGTAGGTTTAACCTTCTAATAAGCTCGCTTACTTTCATTGTGTTCACATTATTACATGGGCCTTATTTACTAAAATGGCCTCCATACATAAAAATAAATAACTCATTTCTATTATTATTCCCATTGGGTACCTCCCTAGGTACCCCATATGAACCCCCTAGGTAAATTCCATTCCATCTCCCTTCACATGTTTCATCCTTGAAACATGGGAAGAAACCATACAATATGATCGAATAAGTAATTTAGCTAGTTGGTACCAAGCACAAGCATTCATCCATCCTTGTGAAATGTGAACATGTGGTCCAACTACTTTCATGCCACCTTGCCTTGGAATCTGATTGCTTCTTGTTGTGCTACTTTGATATCTCTGTGCATTGTCATTATGTCTCAATGTGCCTCTCCACTAGTTTCCAAATTGGTGCCATGTTGTTCCATAATAGGTTTTTTTATCCCCATGTCCTTTCCTTGATGATTGTTTCTTTTCTAGTTGGTGTGGGTGGTGATATACATAATCCTTAGCTCTCATTTTTTCTTTCTGGGACTCTTTGACATGTGGTTCCTTTGATTAATTTCTCTCCTTGGCTTCCTCTTTATGTCGTTCTTGTGGATTTTCTTCATATGCTTCTATAGGATCTAATTATGATGCATTTTTAGGCCTTGCAATTATTCCCCCTACAAGAACTTCTTTAGGTGCCGTTGTGGGAATGTATTGCTTAGTAAGAGAAATATCTTGCAGTGTAATTTTCTTTTTCTTATACCAAATCTTTAAAAATTTCTTTTGCACATTAATATTAACTATACCAACTGAGTCAATCCAAGGATATCCCAAAACAATATCTACATCATCCATATCTACAACATAAAAATTTGAATGAAACACATATTTATCCATGGAAATCATCAAATATTTAAATATTTGAACAATCTCTCTCTCAACCTGTGTTTTTTGAATATTCTTTGCAGGTCTTGCAATATTTTATCCAAATTAACATTGATAAAATTATGCATGCAATTAGGGATAATAGAAGAAATAAGATTCTCTTTTTGAATACAACCATGAACTTGTAATATATAGTTTCCACATGGAAATAAACCCTTGGTACTATATTTATCCTTACACTTTGTATGAGACCACTTGTCTAAAACTATTTTTTCACATGCTTCAATAGAAAGTGCCATCAACTTAGAATAGTCAAATTATTTCCACCATATGCGAGCATCTTCTTTGAAACCATATTGTTGATAAATTTCCATCTCTCTTTCCATACTGAATTGCAATTTTGTATATATTATTCAATACTAAGGTCATCCTCTCTTATAGTAAAATACATCTTGCTATGAAAACAAAAAAATATAATGAGGGTCTTAAACAAAATCACTTATTTTTTGTTGGCCCTTGACCAAGTTTTGAGGATCCTTGGTCATGTTTGGTCTATTTTTGGGACTTCGACAGGATTTCGAAGGTGGATCGCAAGTCGAAGCAGAGGTCACGGAATCTCAACCTCTTTTTAGGGCTTTTTGGGTTTTGGGCTTATGTAATATGTATGGGGATGTCGACCCATGTGTTTACCCATGTTTAGGACCTCTTTGTAATGTATAAATAGAAGTCTAGGTGATGTAAGAGAAGGTAGAAGAGGAGGTTTTTGGTGCTATGCTAAGTGCAAGCGATGATTGTAAATTCTTTGTGCATACTGTGTGAGATTTGAAAGGCTAAGTGCAAGTGATTGTAAGAGACTGCGAAGAGGATTTGTGCTATAACTCAGGGAAGGAGGATCTAGTGGAGTGTGTGCAAATCTCCTGTCCTCTGCGGAGTAAGATATCATGGCTCTGTGCATGTAGAATATTGACAGAAAGAAATAAAGAAGAAGAGTTGGTGGACGTAGCCCCAGGGTGGGGGTGAACCATGTATATCTCATGTTGTAGTTGCTTTGTGCTATATGGTTTTTATCTTGTTTATGTGGTTAAAATTCTTAGTGCACTGATATATGCTTGGAAGAATCTAATATGGTAGCTTAGTGATGAATAATGTGAATGAATGCTAGATCTGATCTATGTTGGTATGCTTAGTGCTTGAATCTATTGGATCTGTAAGAATACTGCGCTGATCTATTATTAGGGTTTAGCTACGCTGTAAACTAATACTGAATATTAATAAACTATAACTGTTAAGTTCTCTGTTAAGGTGTTACAGTCACAGATCTGTGTCCTAGCTAAGGTTGTAGACAACTGAGTCCTGCAACCACCCTTGCCACTACCTTGGGTGAGAATTCAAATGCTTCGCAGGTGTTGGCGAAAGGGCTAGTAGTTAGGGTTTTGTTGGTGCGTTGTTGTAATCATTGAACCCTGGGTCTACCCCTGTGCCAACAAATGGTTCCATTGACGGGACTGAAACTGCGATTGATGGGAGCTACAAAAAAGAGAAAGTTCTGTGCATAGATCTGTTGCCCTAGTGTGCAGTATTCTACTTGACCTGTGAAGCTCTGTGCCAAGAAGAAAAGTCAGATCTGAAGAAAAGAGGTAAGACCTGAAATCTTTGTGCTCTGATAAAAGTAAAGTAAAAATTTTTGGTTAAAGATGTAAGATCTTAAAGCTTTGTGCTCTAATAAAGGTAAGAACAGTGAAAAGTTTTGATTGAAAAGGTAAGATAAGTGGAAATTTTTGTTTCAAAAGTATGGATCTACGTATGTTTGATAAATCTTGTCCTAGCTTGAAAAGTAGGGCACAACTAGATGAAAGAAGGTTTGATATGAATAGATCTGGTTGCTCCTTACAAATACTTGACTAAGATGAAGGGGAAGAACTCAAAAATAATCCCCCAGCCATGGACTATGAACCTCACGCAGTCCGCCCTCTTGAATGTAATGAAGATTCCACACTCTGGAAGGAACCAAGAGGTTAACATGTGTGTTAAGATCCTGCTCTCATGTTACCATGGTGGCTACCTATGGCTAGACCGACGCATAACAATCGATCTGACGATGATCCATAGGATCACCGTATTGAGAATGTAGGGACCCGACCTATAAGACTTCTACCCAGGGAAGGCTACAGATCGTGCATTGGCACATAAGATCAAAGACACATATGGCTATGTAGCAAAGGGAATGCAAGGCTACAAGGTAGCTTTCATCTAGAATGACGCAGTGCACCTGGCTTGCCAACTGATCACAGGAAATCTCGTAAGAAAGAACAAACCTACATAGGTCACAAGATTCGTTGTTGACCTTGCCGGGAAATGTTTAGAAGGACTCCAGATGAACTGGGTGAAGTACTTGGTCAACCAGCTGGAATTAGACTGCTGCGAAGCTCGGGATCAAGGCTATGAGTTCCACTTTAGATGGCTCCTGATCCTCATCACATTTATCACTTGGGAGATGTTGGAAGGTGTGACCTTCCCAGGCATTGATCCATTGGAACCGCTCATTGCGAAGTTCACCACACTCTGGTACTTGATCGATATGGGAAAACAATGGTAGTCAAACACGGTCTTTCATACATATTATCTCCAACTGAAGAGGTGTATCGAATCTGTCCCTCACATGACACGAAACACCCTGCATCATTTTTGATCCCTCATGAAGTTCCACATAGATTGACACTTCATTTATATTACCACGCACACAGATGAGCATAAATAAGAGCTTCAATCATACTACAAGCTCACAGAGGAGGACCTCAAAGAGATAACCAAGGACTGGTCTACAGAGCTCCTCATCCCCGCTGACCTCGCAGAAATGTCAGACCCTGAACTAATCGGTAGGCCCGAGACCACTCATGAGGCAAAGGATACTCCTGGACCCAACAGAAGGAAGAATACCAAAGAGGTCCAAAACTTGAGCAGCGCATCTGAAGAAACTGCTTCAGTATCACCTGGCCAAGGGGGTAATGACGATGTAGATCAAGAAGAGACCAACGAAAAATAGGATTAACAGAAGTAGGGCGAAGTAACACCGCCTAGGGATCCTGTTGATGAGGCTAATCCCTTGAGGAAAAGGAAGGTTTCCCCCGTGAAACCCACTTATTGAAAGAAATCCAGAGCTACCTTGACTAAGATGCAGACTGTTCTCACTGTAGATGACTTCGACTTCGTCATCACAGATGTAGCAAATGCCTCGTAGGACATATTGCAGAAACATGATGCCAAGAAGGAGGATATGTACAACAGGATCAAGGTTGAACTTAGAGGGGTACAATAGGCCCTTCAATCCAGCCGCACAGTATCCACTGCACCCCCACCATCAGAAGAACCAGAGTTGGAAGATGAGCCTGCCTAACTCCGAAGACTAGCTGATGTGACCGAAGCTCACCTTCGTCGAGCACAAGCTGAGAAAGATAAGGAAACAGCGGCCCTAACACAAGCCCAAGAAGAAATGGTAGAAAAATGTCGGGTCACACAAAAGGAGAAGGATGACCTTCAAGCTAAGTTTGAAGAAGAGAGGGCACAGGTCAAGCAAGAAAAAGAGCAGTTGCTCGCAGAGCATCTTGGAGTCAAAGAAGCAGTCGACAGATCACTTCGCTCTTTGATAGGCTTAGAGCCAAATGTAGAAGACCGAGTGGAGCATCAAGTAGCACAGCTCGTGGAAGCTATCCAACAACTTCAACAAAGAATAGCAGACTTAGAGCTATGAACCGTTCCCAACACTCCGCAGGATATGAGGGATCGAAGAGAAGCAACTGCTTGAAGCACAGTTGAGAGAATCAAGGCCCTTGCCATGGAATGTAAGCATATAAGTGATTGCAGTGCCCATAATTATGAGTGACTCACTGAGGATCCTGAAATGAAGGCACTGGAGTCACAGCTCCAGGAGGCAAAGCAACAAGGAGTAACTGTACAGGCGCGGTTGAATCCCTTGTCAGTCGTTCAGAGGATGAAGTGATCCCAAGAACAATGCACTACTCAATAGTAGGTCCACACCATTCAGAGAAAAGTTATGGAAGTGACTCAGAGGTTCCAACCAACACAGGACGAGGCTTGCCAACTATTTGCAGATATTGAAGGTCGAGGAGTAGAACTGGAGCAAGTCGTCACTGTAGTTGAGCAATGCTTAGAGGGACCTGTCAACGAAGCATTTAGCCAAGATTTCACCGAGAAGGAGGCTGTGGCGAAAAAACAGGTCGAAGGAGCTCAAGACAAGATCGAGGATTTTGAAGTAGAGCTACCCAGACCAGAGTGACTCAAGATGAGTCACATGTGAGTGTTGGGGGCGAGTTGGCCCTTGACCAAGTTTTGAGGATCCTTGGTCATGTTTGACCTATTTTTGGGACTTTGACAGGTTGTCAAAGGCGGAGCGCAAGTCAAAGTGGAGATCGCAGGATATCAGCCCCTTTTTAGGGATTTTTGGGTTTTGGGCTTATGAAACAGGTAGGGGGATGTCGACCCATGGGTTTACCCGTGTTTAGGCCCTCTTTGTAATGTATAAATAGAAGTCTAGGTGATGTAAGATAAGGTAGAAGAGGAGGTTTTTGGTGCTATGCTAAGTGAAAACGATGATTGTAAATGCGTTGTGCATACTGTGTGATATTTGCAAGGCTAAATGCAAGTGATTTTAAGAGATTGCGAAGAGGCTTTGTACTGTAATTCAGGGAAGGAGGATCTAGTGGAGTGCACGCAGATCTTCTGTCCTCTACGGAGTAATATATCATGGCTCTGTGCATGTAGAATATTGACAGAAAGAAATAAAGAAGAAGAGTTGGTGGATGTAGCCCCAGGGTGGGGGTGAACCATGTATATCCTGTGTTTTGGTTTCTTTGTGATTTATGGTTTTTCTCTTGTTTATGTGGTTAAAATTCTTAGTGCACTGATATATGTTGAGAAGAATCTAATATGGTAGCTTAGTGTTGAATAATGTGAATGAATGATAGATATGATTTATGTTGGTATGTTTAGTTCTTGAATCTATTCAATCTGTGTGAATACTGTGATGATCTATTATTAGGGTTTAGCTGCGCTGTAAACTAAGACTGGATATTAATTAACTATAACTACTAAGTGCTTTGTTAAGGTGTTACAGTCACAGATCTGTTTCCTAGCTAAGGTTGCAGACATCTGAGTCTTGCAACCACCCTTGCCTCTACCTCAGGTGAGACGTCATATGCTTCACAGGTGTTTCTGAAAGGGTCGATAGTTAGGGTTTTGTTGGTGCGCTGTTGTAAGCGTTGAACCCTGGGTCTATCCATGTGCCAACAATTTTCAATGGAGCTCCTTGAGGTTGCTAAATTAAAATGGGAATAACTGTGGCTATACTTCTTTGATTGTTTATTAGGACCCCAATTATACCATAGTCAATATGAATCTAATTACAATTGTTTCATTGAGATTTTAGTAGTCTAGCAAAATATATATGATCTACAAATCATGCGGCCATCCTGGAAAAACCCTGAAAATTTATTGATTTTAAAATGTCGATAACTTCACTTCCCGGAATCCATTTCGAATGATTTTTTTTTTGAAATCAGATGTTGTTTCTAGAGGAATTCATATATGTAATCCGTTCCTTCAAATTATGAACATAAATATTTATAATTCAATATCAAGTGTACTACCTCCTTTTTTCACTTGAAAATGTTTGCAGAAAGAAAACAAATTTCCCCTTTTTTGGCCCAAGAAGTTCTCTGCTACCAAATTTTATATATCTCATATATGAAAATATAATATAGAGCCAAATCACTCACATAAAAGAATAAACACAAGATAAATTGTAGAGAAAACCCTTGAGGTAGGGTAACACCATATATTATTCCTTATAGAAGGAATTCACTCCTCAAGCAATCCTTGCTTGTTACAATTACAATATTCTTCACCATGATCCACTACATTGATTCTACTTCTTTGTATAGTACTATATATATTCTAGTAACATTGTAGAGAAGGAAAATTCTAGTAGATGGAACCTTCTAGTAAGCCTTCTTACATTCATTGACCTCCTAGGAACATTCTAGTAGGTAGAACCTTCTAGTAAATTTTCTTACTTTAATTATGTTCACACTATTACATGGGCCTTATTTTCTAGAAATGGCATCCATACATAACAATACATAACCCATATCTATTATTATTCCAATTGGGTACCTCCCCAGGTACCCCATATGACCCCCTTAGGTGTACTACATTCTACTCATACAAATAATTATCCTTTCTAATGGATTCTTCCAAAGTATTAGACTCATCAAATTGAATTTTACCTTTGTAAAATGATGGTAACCCACTCAATAACCTCTATATTTTCACCTTCTCATCATGGATGAATCCCGTGTATCTCAAAAGCTCCAAGAATTTCCTCTCATACTCCTCCATAGTCATGTTTACTAGCTTGAGCTCAAATAATCCTTACATATTCTTGTCATAGTAAGGCTATAACAAGTATCATCACTAAAAATATTTCTTAAACCACTTCTACGAAATTCTCTTCTCATCAATATGCTTGACTTGTTTCCACTGGTCCCACCACATGGAAGCCTTCCATTGAAGATGATATATGGAAATCCTTGCTTCTAAGTTTGATGAGTTATTCTACAACTAGAAATGTTTCATGATGCCCCAAAACTAAAATTCATGATCTTCACCCTTTTTTTTCTCTCCATGAAATAGTGGTGGCTTGAGCTTCTTGAGCTCTTCTTGCAAAATATACGACTCAAGCCTCCTCCCCTAATGTATGATATGGGAAACACTTAGGATTATCTTGATTCTAAATGAGAATGTGATTTTATAGTTGAGTTTATTGTGAATGACAATGTATACTATCACTCCTTGAGTGTGTATATCCCCTATGGTCATCCTTCCTATCATAAGATCTGGATGGTTTCACTTGTCTTGCATTGGATGCTTGTTTTTTTCCTGGACTTTTATTGATTTGTCTTTACAAAATATTTAGACTCTGTAGGTGAGTATTAACTTGATTCTACTCCTCTTGATCTCTTTTCAACCTTTCATTGTTTTCTATGTATCATTTCACTTCTTTATACAAGCTTCTGATAGTCTTGACTAGATCCATAGGTTACACACTGTTTCTATGTCCATTAGATTCAGTCTCTATATTTCCTAGGATGATATGTAAACCTTGCATCTCATCCTCATGGATGTAATATCCTCGGTAATACTCCATATCTCTAGTTCTCACATAGGAACCAATTATGTTTTTCCTATACATCTAATTCTATAAGAATTTGCATACAAAAATTACTTGTTAGAATTATGCATATTGTAAAATTGACATTAATTAAGATACAAGTCCTTCTTTGCCCCCAACTTATGAAGAACATTGATACACTAATCAAAATTATGAGCCTTGAAATATAATATCTTTTGAAATATCTTTCCAATGACTATACTTATGTCTTATTTTGGTTTATGAGCTAAACGTTATGACTTTTTGAATTTTCCATTCCTACTCAATTGTGCCCTTGTTCCTTAATGAAATCTAGGTAAGAGGCCAACTTATACCATATGTAGAAAAAGTTATGGGGAGAAAAATGAAATTTTTAATTATGCGTTGATATAATTCTTGATTGTGAATACACACCAACTCTCATATTCAGGATATGATGCTCCATCCAACTTCTACATGAATATGGATTTGCCAACTTTGTTCCTTTTGCATTTTCTATAGAGTTAGGATTTTTAGGGAAAACCACTATCTCCCAAAATGAGACGATAAGGCAAAAATTTCTCCAATGAAAATTTGTCTGTATTGAGAGGAGGTAAAATGTCGAATAAATAATTTTTTCTGGTTTTGTTATCCGAGGTCCCTTTTGCTCCTCTAAAGATCTCAAAAATCCACCAAAAGTGGCTCGAAATAGTGGATTTGGCTATGTTTTATCATCTCCACTCCAAACCGTTTTGAATTGTTCTAGAATTCCAATTGGGTATCTTCATGCCTTCTTTTTGGAATCACGATTCGACATTCTAAATTCAACTTCTTCATTTTTTATGGTGTCAATGACAAGCTCTTTGGAGGTTTAGTAGGTGTATAATTTTTTCTAGCACCCCTTATCATGTGAACTAAAAAAAATATCTACCTATAATTCTTCTCCATGTTATCTTTATTAAATTTTTTTAATTACCAAACAAATCTTCCAATAAAATGTTACGAGAGTTTCAATTTAACATACATTTTTAAGCCCTTATTTGGGGATTGTCTCGTAGGCCAAACTTCATCAATTTTTATTATTTGTTACTGAATGTTTTATAGGAGATTCTCTGAGATGTTTTGTTTAGGCTCTAATTGGTATCATTGAATTTGGAAGTTTCAATAGAAATTTATGTTTGTATTACTAGAACTTGTTGTTTTGGCCTGTTTCAAGAGAGAAAATTTTTACCCAAAACAACATGGTTTATATTCATTCTGATAAAACTTATGGTACTTTATTTGGAGCTTTCTAGCTTTAGATATAACCATTTTACTAAAATGAACTATTGGAGAGCAATTTTGTTACTAATAAAAACTTTAAATTACACAACTTATAGCTCCAAATGTATAGTGAACAAAAATCATAAATTGTTACCCAAGCTACTTCACTATGTCCTCTCTACACCTTCAAAATTTCTAGAAAACAAGTGGAGTGAGTTTTCTAACATGACTCATTTGAAAGATCCAAAACTAAGGATTTTCCACTATGATATTAAATGTTATGGACCAAACATCCCAAATATCACAAACAATAGAAGAAATGAGTAATTCCACATCTTGCGAAATATAGATACTGAATGAATAAGAAGCCTCTTCTAGTCGGAAATCTTATTTTACAAAATATCAGATTCACCAAGATAATATGATTCTAAAGCTAGTTCTCCTTCATATATATAAGAGACAAAGGGTACAATTACAATTAAAGGTCCTAACCAACCAACGATGTAAATACTAATATAACAATACCAGTGTAATGTGCCATGATTTAGGGATTAACAAAATGAGCCTAGAATGTGGACTTATTCATGCTTCTCATTTTCATGGAAATATAAAAAAAAATGAATAACACTAAGAAGATGTTTAATGAATGGCTAGAAAATGTTAAATCCAATTGTAATATATGGAGGATAATGCAACCTATTAGAACAAGGCTCCCCTCAACATTTACATTTAACTAAAGATAGGATCCAAAAAATTACAATATAGATATGAAGTTGGAGGAGAGACTAAAGATAGATTATTATTCAATAGATGACCATGTATTTGTAGAGGGTAGAACATAATCCAACAAAGTAATACCTATTCCAAATATAACTAAGTTGGATTCTACAAATGTTATCACACCATTACAAAATGGAGAGCTAAAAGAGGAATTAGAAGATGCAATTTACACAATCTCACTTGATTCAGTAAAAACACTAAATCCTAAATTAGTTGATAAGAAACGTAGGGATACAAAAGGAAAGAAAAATAACATCAAAAGCTACAACCACATAGTGAGTCAATTGAATAAGATTTAGATGCAATAATGTAGGGAATGGAGGAAATTGACTTCATCACATATAGGATATAGAAGAACGTCATGAAAGTAGAAAGAACATTTGTAAGAGAATTAAGAGAGGATGAATATTCGGTAATGGAGAAAACTAGGAAGAAGATTTCTATATATCACTGATTAGTGAGCTAGAGTTTCTAGGAATAGTTCAAAAAAAAAAAAAAACTTCTCATTGTACAATTTAAACCTTTACAATATAGCAATGCACACATAGATAATTTATTCATAAAATAGGAAGAAAACAAGAACATTCACACATAGTACCTAGAAATTTACCTTGGAAATCCTTAATAGAGGAAATCAACAAATGTTTAGAGCCGCACCTCTAAATCTCATTGTATTAACTTCACTATTTACAATACAATATATATGATTATGTGGCATCCAAAACCTTAATCCATTGAATTGGATTATATTTCAACCTTAATTCCTTAATGGGAATTAGAAAAACATGGGCCAAAAAACCATGTGCCAAAATCACCCGAAGTGGACCAAAAAACCACCCTTTGTTTAGGGCTCCATCCCTAAACCTACCCCCCAATGCCTGGCACATATGCATTAGGCGTGGGTATAACCATGCAAAGAATACAACACATACCCAATATTCTCCCACTTGTTGTTTTCTTTTCATATAGGGGCCCTAGGGATTACATGATCAATAATCTAGTGAAGAAATGCCCATTGCTTCTCTACACCAAGAAAACTTCTCAGTGCTTACAAAATTTGTCAATGAAACAAAAATATTCTTCAAAGTGGCCGCCTTCATGAGAAAAATCTTCTTGTTTTCAACCATGTCTCTCACAAATTAGTACTGAACATCAATTTTATTTTGTCTTAGAATGATAAGTAGGGATATTTTCCAAAAACATTTCACTCTAATTGTCACAATATAATCTTACAACTTGTAGTACAAACCCAATACCTAAAAACAACTTATCTAACCATACAAATTCCTTACTTGCATGACTCTCTACATCGTATTCATCTTTTGTAGTTGAGAGTGCGACTATAAATTTTATATTTCTCATCCCATTGATTTCTCCTCCAAATAGGTTAAACACACAAACACTTGTATATCTTATGTGATCTAGATCTCTAGCCTAGTTTGCATAAAAAAATCCATGTTTTTCCAACACTATGTCTACACCAAGTCTTCCTTGGTAGAAAATTCCATAATATGTAGTGCCATGAAAATACTTGAAAACACTCTTTATTGTTCTCCAATGCTACTTCCCTGGTTTTGACATATGCATGCTCAAAAATCCCACTGCATGTACAATGTATGGTCTAGTACATACAATTGCATACATCAAATTGTAAATGTGTTAAATCTACACATAATAGATCTAGCTAGCAAATGACATACACATTTTGCAGAGAAAATATGAGAAAAGAGAAGCAGGAGAGAAAGAATGAAATAATTCTTATTAACCAAATGAAAAAATGATAATTTACACATGATATACTATCTATAACTCAACTAATGCGCACTGGAGGATAAAAAATGCACCATAGTGGTGGTCTAGAGTGATCTGGACACACACTAGAAATTACGTTAGTAAACTACCACCTAGTCTAGTCTCTCAGGCAATTATGTGACTGAATTTCCACCTAGTATGAGTTAACTAGTCTCCCAGTCTTCAGTTAACTGACTGAAACAAAGTGAAGTGAGAAGGATATCAAGGAATCATGAGTAATATTCTAGTTTGGTGATAATCCCAAGGACAATGTGCATTAGCTGGTGATGATCCTAATGCTGCATGGTGATGATCCCAATGTAGCATCTAGATTCCACTCAACTGATCAAAATGAAGTGTGAACTGAAGAGAATATTCTCCTAGATGAATATTCTCCCTAAATTATATGAGACTGAATAATGACTAATAAACATAGGTAAGACCTCGGGAAAAAGAAATCCTAGGTGTGTGTGAAGTATCTCCAACACCCCCCTTGAACATCACTATGGTGAAAATAAAGAATGGGTCTCGACAACGAGGCAATGTTAGGTACCCAAATACAAAAGATACACTAAAATAAATGAGGAAAGAGGGAAAACCTCATGGAAAACCCCCCCTCAAAGTACAATGTAGTAAAAAGAAGAATTGACGGTTGCTAGGCAACTGTGTCCTTCACTCCAAGACGACTACACATAGAATGGAACTTCTTCTCAGTGAAGGTCTTGGTGAAGATGTCTGCAATCTATTCTGCTGAAGGATATAACTGTAGGTCAATGATCCCCTCATGTACTAAGTCCCGGATGTAGTTCATCTGGATCTCAATGTGCTTCGTCCCCTGCCTCTGAACTAGATCTCTACAGAACTTCAGAGTGCTTTGGTTGTCACACCAGATGATGATCGGACAATGAAACTGAATTCCCAACTCAGTGAGAAAATGTTGTAGACACATAGCCTAAATGGTTACGTTAACTACCCCTTTGTACTCTACCTCAGTTGAAGATAGAGCAATATAAATCTGCTTCTTGCTCGACCAACAGATAGGCTTGAAACCAAGACTGACTTAGTAACCAGATGTGGAATTGTGATCAATGCTATCGCCAAACCAGTAGGAATAAATGAACTCAATGAGGTCCAATGTAGATTATGTTGCATAGTGAATCCAAAAGGTGATGGTGCCATATATGTATTGAAGGAAATTATTTGCAGCCTTCCAATGTAGCTCATGCGACTCCTGCATGAAATTGGATACTTCTCCAACTGCATAGGAGATTTCTAGTCTGGAGTGTGTGAGCTACAACAAGATACCCACTAGATGTTTTTACACTATGATATCCACTAGTGGAGTGTCCCCACTATCCTCAAGTCTCACTCCTGATAGGAAAGGAGTCGGGGGAGACTTGTAGTCTGTCATGTGAAATCTCTCAAGGAGATCTCGTGCATATTTGGCCTGAGACAGTTTGATGCATGATGCATCTTGACTAATCTTGAGTGCAAGGAAGAAATGTAGTGGACCCATGTCCATCATAGAGAACATGTCATGCAAAATCCTCTTGACTGCAACAATCGATGAAGTTGAGAAACCGATTATCAACAAATCATCAACATATAGAACTAGGAGTAGAAGTGAATCAACCATCCTGATCATGTAAACATTCGATTCTGACTTACAAAGTACAAATTTCTATGAAAACAGGTAGGAGTCCATCTTGGCATACCATGCCCTCGGGGCCTGCTTGAGGCCATAAATATACTTCTTCAGTTGACAGACCAAATATGAATCCTGCACAAATCCCTGGGGCTGTTCCATATGGATCTCCTCAGAGAGATCACCATGAAAAAATGCATTATTCACATCGATCTGATGGACTTCCCATCTTTTGGATGCCAAAATGGAAAGTGCCAAACATATGGAATCTATCTTCGCTACTGGAGAGAAGGTCTCATTATAGTCAATGACATGCACCTACTGAAATCCTTTGGAAACTAGCTTGGATTTATATATAATAACCTGTCCATCCGTTGCACTCTTGGTCCTGTAGAACCATCTGCACCTGACTAGTTTCCTTCCTGAAGGAAGGGGAACTAGATCCCAAGTCTGTTTCTCGAGGAGGGAGTTGTACTCCTCCTGCATGGAGGATTTCCAAAAGGGATTTCCAATAGCATTTCCATAGGAATTTGGATTTGAATACTGAAGCAAGAAAAAATGCATGGGTGGAATCAACTCAGTGGCAATGATTGCAAGAGGAGGCTCCTCAAAATCATATCAATTCCTCCTAGTATCATTTGGATCCCCAACAATATCTTCTGCACCTAAAGAGTAGTCTTGGCCCACTTGGGCCTCTACTATGGATCTAAATCTGTATCTGCAAGCACTGAATCTGCATATGACTATACTGACTATGTATCTAAATCATATGAATCCTCTAAATCACAACTCTCATCTAAAGAAGAGTCTTCATGTGCATTCTCATCATCTATGACAAGTGGAAGAAAAATAGTGTCTGCATGCGGATGCTGAGGTACATGCGAGACACTTTCCTTGAATTGGAAACTTCAATCAATGATGAGCTGGTCTGAGGAAGGATCAATGAGTCTGTATCCCTTCACACCATTGGGGTATCCAACAAAGATACACTCTGTGGATCAAGTTCCTTCCTCTTCTGAGAGGGAATCCTGGCCCATGCACGTGAACCGAAAATACAGAAGTGGGTCACTTCCAGTTTGAGGCCGCTCCAAGCCTCGTAGGGGATCTTATCCTTGAAAAATATATGGTGATATCTGTTTTGGATTTAGTTTGTACAATCAAGTGCTTCAACCCATAATCTCTGTGGAAGTGAATTTTCATATAACATGCAATATGCCATCTCTTTTAGAGATCGATTTTTTCGCTCAACAACTGCATTTTGCTGTAGAGTATAAGGAACCATGTGTTGCAAATGAATCCCGGCCTCATGAAAATATTATGTATATCATGGTTGACATACTCTCCCCCATTATCTGTTGGGAGGAATTTGACTTTCTTTCCTGACTACGTCTCAAGAAGGGCTTTGAAATATTTGAGGTGTTGAAAGTCCTTTCATTTTTTCTTGAGAAAGAAAATCTATGTGAAGCATGAGAAATCATCAACAAAAATGAGCATGTAAATTTCTTTACTGATTGATGGATGTGGAAAAGGGCCCATGAGGTCACTATGGAGCAGATCTAAATGAAAGGAGGCCTTCTGAGTCTTTCCTTTGTCGAATTTCTCTTGAGGGTGTTTTCCAAGAACACATCCCTCACAAATTCCTTTGGAGAAGTGGATGTCAGGTAGACCATCAACAATTCCCTCCTTTCTAATATGTTGCATATATATGAAATTTAAATTACCAAACCTTTCGTGCCATATCCTACTACTTTCATCAGCATGGGTAAGCAATAATGCAAAATCTAGTTCAATAAATTCAAAAAATTTGTAGAGTCTAGATTGATGATTTACCTCACCGGTAGCAACCCTAAAATTTGTTTGCAAGTCATAGATATCCATTGCATCAGGTGTGAATATGAGTCTCTTTCCGGTTCTGTATTTGTTATCTGATACATGGAAAGAAGAATGAAGGAAAGTTTGGGAACATGTAGCACATTCTCGAAGCTTCCATTTGTGAGTTCATTTCTTCCTTTGCCGTTGAAATCAACTAGATAGTTCCCCCCCATCTGAATAGGAGGAAATTTTCATGCATTAAATGAATAATATACATCTTTTGTGGCTTCCATGTGGTGTGATGCACCTAAATCCACGATCCAAGCGTTGCGAGAGGAGTTGATGACATGCAAAGCATGGCTATAATTTTCTTTCTTGGGATTCTAATATTCTGGCTTCTTCGTCTTGGCACCCTCGGGGATGCAATCTCCAAGGTTGTTTTGCTGAAGTATCTGGGCCATTTGATATATCTATCTCTTCATACATGTGAATTCTAGATGGAATCCTTTATGGTAGTAAGTGCGTTTCTCCCCTTTTCTTCCCTTTCCACCTATGGCTCTGGAGGCATCGTTGAAGGGTTTTGAGTACCCTTCCTTCTTTGTATTTTCATGTGATTTCCTTTTGTTTTTGTATTTATATTTATGATATTGATTACTAGCACCATATTTCACAGTAAGTGCATGCACCTTTGGGCCTTTGATTTTTCCCATATTGATGAGCTTGTTCTACTCCTGTGTCAGAGACTTGATAAAGGCCTCAAGGGAGGGAATTGTCTATGTGGCTTCAGAGGTGAGCTTAACTGATGAAATGTCGATAGAAACATTGAGTATTTCAGACCAAGTTTGGAGAGAATAGTAAGAACCATTTGTTTCTCCTCCTTAAATTTATAAACCCCGCAAGCCTTGAGTTGCGACAACAAATCCTTATATTTGGTAAAGAAATCTTGGAGATTTTTGAAGGTTTTTGGATCCAAAGTGAGAAATTACACCTTGATCATGTGTCCCCTCATCTTGTCATGTTTTCAAAAACTACATTCCATGGTGGTCCACACTTCATTGGGGGTTTTACAGGAGGATATGTGAAAGAGGATTTCAGGAGAAATGAGACTGCAAATAGTTCCAAACGCTTCATCCATTCGATTTAGACACTTGGATTTTTCTATGGTTGATGTGGGTTCAGTATCTGTGTTTATGGTTAACCTGTATAATCCTCTACCTTGAATATGTATTATCATCTTCTCCTTCCATGCAAATAAATTGTACGATGTAAGAATGAATTCTTTTGGTAATTCCATTTTTCCAATGTCTTCAACCTTTCGTACCTACAAAAATAATCTGGTGTTTATTTTCCCTAGAAGTCTGTCGGATATGACACCATGTAAATGTGTTGAACCTGCACATAATAGATCTATCTAGAAAATGACATACACAATTTGTAGAGAAAATATGAGAAAAAAGAAGGAGGAGAGAAAGAATAGAAGAATTCTCATTAACGGAATGAAAAAATGATAATCTACACATTATATACTATGTATAACTCAACTAATGTGCACTGGAGGATAATCCAATGCTCCATAGTGGTGGTATAGAGTGATCTGGACACACACCAGTAGTTATGGGAGTAAAATTACACCTAGTCTAGTCTCTCAGGTAGTTACGAGAGTGAACTACCACCTAGTCTGAGTTAACTAGTCTCTCAGTATTCAGTTAACTGACTGAAACATAGTGAAGTGAGAAGGATATCAAGGAGTCATGAGTAATGTGCTATTCTGGTGGTAATTCCAAGGACAATGCATGTTAGTTGGTGATGATCCCAATGTTGCATGGTGATGATCCCAATGTAGCTTCTAGACTCCACTCAACTGATCAAACCGAAGTGTGAACTGAAGAGAATATTCTCCTAAAGGAATATTCTCCCTAAACTATAGGAGAATGAATAATGACTAATAAACATATGGAAAACCTTAGGAAAAATAAATCCTAGGTGTGTGTGAAGTATCTCCAACACAAACTACCAATATCACTAGCATAAGGAACATGGGACATGTCCTCTTCCTCTTCATGTGTCTTCAGATATTGATCTACATATAAATTTATGACTATAGGAATAGGGAATTTGACTGGTTTACATTTTTTCATATTAAACCTCTATAATATTGTCTCAACATCTTTCCTCCGATTCAACCAAAGTTTCGTTTGTTTATGATCTCTTTTAATTTCCATACTCAAAATAAAATTTGCAAAACCAATATATTGTAAGTTTTAAACCTGCGAAGTAAAGCAATGCATATATATTCTTAAGCAATACAGAAATTAATCAATGGCTCATACACAGAATACTCAGAGATCTTTACCGGAAACCCTCAACCGGGAAAACCTTTCTTTTCATTATATCGAATTTCACCATTCGCCATACAATATATACAATGTTTTTAGGTATTCCATAGATACCAAAACCCTAATCCCTTAATCCGGGATTAATTTACAAATCAGCTAAAAATAGCAAAATCCGCTAAAAATAGCAAATAACCGCCCAAAAAAAAAAATTCGGGGCATTGCCCCGAACCCCTCGGCCCCGGGCGATGACCGGTGCCGAACGCTGCGCGTACTTGGGGCGCTGCCCCAAACCCCGTCGGCCCCGGGCTACCGCCCGGTGCCGAACGCTCCGCGTAACCAGGGGGGGGCATACCTGCCCCCCCCTGGGACCCCCCTAGGAAGCGCCCGACGCAACGGCAGAGCTCAAGTTGGTACGGACTGCCAGACGCAGTTGTTGTAGCGCACCCACACACACACACACATGCAAAGAATATAACACATACCCAACATTCTCCCACTTGTTGTTTTCTTTGCATCCAGGGGTCCAGGGGATTATATAGTCAACAAT
>ML790932.1:267537-288469 GCA_009831015.1 Picea engelmannii
CAACCGGGAAAACCTTTCTTTTCATTATATCGAATTTCACCATTCGCCATACAATATATACAATGTTTTTAGGTATTCCGTAGATACCAAAACCCTAATCCCTTAATTCGGGATTAATTTACAAATCAGCTAAAAATAGCAAAATCCGCTAAAAATAGCGCACCCACACACACACACACATGCAAAGAATATAACACATACCCAACATATATTTCATATAAAATTTAGAAGACAACTGATTTTTTTACCTCCTTGATGATTTTCTTATTGTTTCTAATCAACAACATATCATCAACATACAAAAACACATAAATAAAATGACGACCAACTAATTTAAAATACACACAATGATCAACTTTTCTCCTTGTGAAACCAAATCCCAAAATATAAGTATCAAACTTTTGATACCACATCCTTGGAGATTTCTTTAACCCATATAGGGACCTTTTCATCTTGCAAACCAACTCTTTCTTACCCTTCACTGCAAAACTTTCTAGCCGTTTTATGTAGATTTATTCTTTAAGATCCCCATGTAGGAATGTTTTCTTTATGTCCATGTGTTCTACTTCAATATCAAAAGCAGTAGTAACAGAAAAAAGAAAACTAATATATTTCAATTTAGTAATAGGAGAAAAAATGTCACCAAAATCAATTCCCTCTACCTGGGAATGTCCCTTTGTTACTAGGCGAGATTTATACTTCTCCACTTTACCTTCTACATTCAAATTATTCTTAAAAACCCATTTTCAACCAATGGGATTTCTTCTAGTCGACAAATCAACTAGATTGTAGGACTCATTCTTATACCAGACGCCCATTTCTTCAACTATGACCTTCTTCTAGAGTTTAACATCCTTTGAATCCACTTCCTTTCTAATAGTTCTGGGATCATCACCAATAATAAATAAGGAAAAATAGAATGAAAATTAGGTGGATAATACCTTTTTGGTTTCCTTATTTCTTAAACCAATCTCCTCAATACTGGAGTATGAGGTTCTTCTTCTTCTTCTTATTCATGTTCTTCTATTGAGTCATATTCTTCACACTCCAACTCAAACTCTCGTGTATATGGTTGTTTTCTCCTTTGACATGAATCCTTATTTGGGAACATATTTAACCTCTCTAAACACAACATATTGACTATAGATAGTCCTCTTAGTTACCAGGTTCCAATTTTTTTTATCCTTGTATACCGTCTTTATAACCAATAAAGATACAATTTTCAAATTTATTATCCAACTTACTCCTATTTTCCTTGGGAATATGTACATAAGTATCACAACCAAAAACTCTAGATGTTCAAGAGAGGGTTTTTTACCATTCCATGCCTTATGTGGAGTTTTTTCCACAAATGTTGATGAGGGTGACCTATTTACCATGTAACATGCAGTACCCACTGTCTCTACCTAGAATTCCTACCCTAACCTGACACCACTGAGTATACTCCTTGAATTTTCCATCAACGTCCTACTCATCCTTCCTACAACCCCATTCTATTGAGGTGTGTATGGTGTATTCTTATACCTTTCTATACCACACTTCTTATATAATTCATCAAATTCATTCCCGCAGAACACTCCACCTTTATCTATCCTCAACACCTTTATTTTATTCTCTATTTGATTCTCCAAAAGAGCCTTAAATTTTTAAAATTTACCAAAGACCTTATATTTCTTTTGGAGGAAATAAATCCATGAATTCCTCAAGAAGTCATCAATGAACGAAATATAGTACATATATTTACTAAGTGATGGAACATGCACAGGTCCAAACACATCACTATGTACTAAATCTAAGATTCCCTTTTCTCTTGTATCTCTAGATGAGAATATTACATGATTATGTTTACTGTATATGCAATGTTCAAATAAATCAAAATCCAGTGTGAAATTAGACATACCTTCAACCATACATTTACTATTTAACGCTTGAAGGCCCTTCTCTCCAATATTTCCTAGCCTTTGATGCCACATCACTGTATTTTCTCTATAGACCATAGGGGTTTGGTCTTCTTAGTTTCCTCCGTCTTGAAAAATAGAACTATTGCAACAATTACCAATAGTGATTCCCAACAACTTGTACATAGTTCCATTCCGAACTCCCCTCATCAACACCATTTCTCATCGAACCATTTTGTAGGTTTCCTTTTCAAACATGGCATGTACACCTGCATCACTCATATTAATTACAAATATCAAGTTTCTATCCAGCTATGGAATGGGAAAAAACCCAGGGAATGTTCTAATCCTTCCAACCTTGTGCTACAACTTGTATTTTTCTCATCCCATGATTATGAATAATGAGTAATCTCTAGAAAAATTTCACCTCTATTATACTTTTCATATTAAAAAACCACTCCCTATGAGGATTCATATGAAAATAATCACCTGAGTCGATCAACCATACATCATGATATGCATTTGTTCTTGAATAAGCGAAGTACACATCCCCTCCTTCCTCTGAGAAGGTATTTCCTTCTATGGAAGAAACATCATCATAACGATTGTCTCTCTCAACATTTTTAGATCTACAATCCTTCTTGTAATTCCCAACTTTACCACATTTCCAACATTTCCTTAAGGATTTTCCTGGATATTTGTATTTACCTCTAGATTTAGATCTCCCACTTGAGGACTTATTTTTATTTCTATTTAGGGAACATCCCATTATAGACAAATAATCCATGCTCTAACTATCCATGGTTTTCCTTTTCATTTCTTCTAATAAATAAGATGAAACCAAATCATCAAACATTAATGTGGTTTCATTACTCCCAATAGATACAACTATACTATCCCATAAATTTGACAATGAAAGCAGTAAACTACTGCACTTATCTTGAACATCATAAATTTTAATGTTGAGATACAACAACTAACTTTCCACAATATTGAAAGCATTTAGATTCTCTGTCACCAAGTCTCCATCATCCATCCTCATGAGGTATAACATCTTCCATAGGAAACGTTTGTTTACCAGGGAATTATACTAATACAAATCCCCTAACTTATCCCCTAATTCCTTGGTTGTATATTCTCCCAACACATTCAATAACGCTAAATATGAAAGACAAAAATAGATTGTGCTCTTTTCCTTCATATCTAGGTTTTTCCAATATTCTTTCGACATACCTATAGATGTAATAACCATGTCAACAATGAACCACTAATATTTCTCTATCAGAATATCCTCATATTGAGCTTCTATAACTCATATATTTTCCCATTAGATTTCTGAATCTCTATTTTAGAATCGATTGCCATTTTCTTTCACCACAAAAATCACCACTACAGAGCTCCCACTGAAACTAGGTTTATCGCAGAACCAATATAACTGAACCCTTAGCAGCAAAGGATCTCCCCTTGAGGCCAATAATTTCTATGATACCAAATGTATATTTCAAACCTTTATAGTATAGCAATGCACATACTGATTCTTTATAAAATAAAAAGAAAAAAATAGAATTCACACATATTACTAAAACAATTACCTTGGAAACTCTTAACACAAAAAACTAGAAAATGCTTGAATCCACACCTATAACTCTTGCTATATTAACTTTGGGGTGGGTGCAATATAATGATGGTCTCTCATGACACGTTAGTGGAAATGGAAACATGGAAAAATAGGAATATGTTAACTTAGAGGGATTATTCAAGGTACTTTTACAATGAATTTGAATATGGTGTAAAAATATGAAATGTAGGAAATTGAATTAGTTTTCTAAATATATAATTTTTATTTATATAATTTGTGAAAAATTATGTGAAATTTTATTTTTTCTAATATTGGTATTTTATGTTTCAAGAAAAATATAATTTATACATTTCTATTAGTGCAGGTGTTGAGTAACTTAATGATGGAATTTCCTTTAAGAAAATTGTATAATTGTAGAGAACCCATTGTTCTAGTGCAAGGTATTATTTAAAATTTATAATATTAATTTTCTAATTTTTTAAAATTATGAAATTCACTATATCCTTGAAATTACAACACCTTGCAGTAGTGCAGGCTAAGAGGGTCTTAACTTTATCGATTTTTATTTTTATTTTTATAGGTCTCTGCTAGTATGTCGTCTAACTTATTTTAAAAATGGTTAAGCTAATAAACATTTATAGTAGAAATATAAGAGGTATGTATTTTAGTATTATGATATATGTCAAGAAAAAAATATATTAAAAATAGTAAACACTATATATTTTTTAAATTATATATTTGGAACCTGCATAGTTGACTCTATATGTGTCTATAGTTTCATTGACAATGGATTTGTGTAGCCTATAGAAAAATAATGTCAAAAATAGATATGTTGAGAGGTATTCATAAAAATGGAGGTTTCAATGTATTTTTAGACCAAATCCCTAAGGCTTCCTCTCTTTACCTCTCTCTCTCTCTTTCTCTCCCTCTCTCTCTACACCCCTAACTCTCTCTCCCTCTCCATCCATCTCTCCCTCCCTCCCTCCTCCCCCCCTCTCTCTCTTCCCCTCTACCCTTCTCTCCCTCCCTCCCTATCGCTCTCTCTAGCTCTCCCCTCTACCTCTTTTCCCCTATATCTCCACCTTTCTCCCTCCCCCTCCCTCTCTTTCTCTCTCTCTCCCTCCTTCACTCTTTCCTTCCTAGCCTCCCCCCACCCTCTCTCTCCCTCTATCTCTATCTACCCTAATCACTCTCTCCCCCTATATCTCCACCTTTTCCCATCTCCCTCTCTCTCTCCCTCAATCCATCCCTCCTTCCCTTGCTTTCTCTATGTATTTATTTCTCTCTCTCCCTCCCTCCCTTTCAATCCATATTCCTCTCCCTCCTCTCTCTCTCTCCCCCTCCCCACCCCTCTACCCCTCTCTCCATCCTTCCCTCCTTTTGACTCTATCTCTCTCTCTCTCACTCTCTCTCATTATCTATTGGAACATTCGGTTCCTTGGTAAACCTTACCTTGCTGGCTTAATGGATTTAACCAAATATTTGGGTCCTACCTCTAACTAAACTAATGGTTGACAGTGTTCACTTTGGATTCCAGATCCACATTTTGTGGAAATTTACAACCAACGCAATCCCGTGGTTGTTGGTTTGGTCAATGAATAAACCTAATTATATATGATCCTTATGGATTGGTCTATCATCAACGAGAGATATTATTTCATGCACTCATGGAGCATGTTTGTTGTGATTCAGTGCAACAATGTCTTTATAAGCCAACATTGCTTTTAGATCCTATGTTCTCCTCTACAATTATTTTCCTATCCCAACATGGTATCAAAGCTATTGGGTTTTTGATTTCATGTTCATAGAGAATGAAGATGAGGTTAAGAGAGTCATGAAACCGTTTGATATTTTTTGAACGTTGTGATGCGTCTTTGATTACTAGGGGCATGATACCCTATTATTTTCCCCTGTATTGGAGCTTCTTAAAACTCAGATAGGGTTTATATTGGTAACTCAACTGAAGTTTGCTCGAGTCTGTATATTTTAACCTTGTACAATTAACTACTACAAATATATTATTGATAAAAATAGAAAATATACAATGGTGCAGATTTTGAAAGATTGGTTTTCATTGATGTCAACCATTGAAGAAGTCAGGAAGTCCCAAAGGTATGGTTATGGAACCCTCAGTTGATTGAGGAAAAAGGACATGAAGGGAAGTGGAAATACAAGTAACTCATTCATGGATGGATTGTATGTCTCATGCCATTTATGATGATATTTGGTTCCTCACGGTTGAGGACTTATGGCCTTGTAAAGTCATAGGACCCCAACGAATGATCTAGAATCCCCTAGAAGGTCAACAAGAAGTTACATGTTATTTATTAAGGGTAAATTAGTTGCAACAAGAATTTAACTAAGGGTAAAGTGGTTGCAACAAGAGAGTGTAGGTTGGCCCTAAAACAAGGAAAAGGGGTAAAACAATTACAAGCTAGCCCCTAAAGGAAGTCATTTGGAAAGTATAAATAATAATTCAAGAGAATCATATTAACACCTATTGAGAACATTGAATATCTACGTTATAAAGTGTTATGGGTAGGTACAATTGACATATCTGAAGCAGTGAGTTTGAGGAAATGAAGTTCAATGACGAGAGAAGTTACAGGAGCCAAAGGGATGAAGTTGAGCTTACTATTCTAGGGTTTTCCCGAGTTTATCCATGAGTACCGGTGAAGGAAGAGCACGCAAATCCATGAGTTACAAACTTAGAGAAGCATAGACATACACAGGGTTCAGTGAAGGAAAACATAGATGTACATAGAAGCATAGTTATCAACGAGTTGCAATTAAGGAGGAGAGTGAATATCCGCGAGACACAATGGGAAAAAGAGAGGAAATCCACGAGTTTATAAGGAATAGGGTGTGGATTTGTTGAGGAAACTGAAGTTCAAAAGATCAAATCCATTAGGTCAAATACAATTTGAGAGGTATGGTTTATTGTGTAGATTAGGTTTTATATTTTGCAGTAGTTGTAACATCCCCAACCACCCACAGGCCGGGGCATGCTACCTTCAAGCTCTCCCTTGGAATTCTTTCTCTTACGATACCTTTTTAAAATTTAAGGATGCATAAAAGAGAATACTTTAACGACATGTGCGACAGTAGTGAGCAAGCATGCATAGTCTAAAGATTCAATTAAGTGATAATTAAATATACAACGAAAATACATTCATATACATGTAAATGATACCATAATAGAGAGAACCTATCTATATAGAAGATGCCGCTAACTGGCTGCAGACCAAGGACGTTCCACCCAACCATAGACACCACTGCTCCAAATATCAACAACAGTGTCACCCCTGAGCCAGGGCTATGAATCCATAAAGATGGTTCCATAGTGTACTTGGGTTCCCAAACTAGTAAGCTCTCGATCTCTCACATGTTTCCCAATACCCACAACAATCCAAGTACCCAACTCTCTTGTACCCAGCTTGTACTGCCCCAAGAGAATGGACCTCCACCCTTCTTTGCCACGCAGTCCCTCAGGAAGTCCCTCTTTTTTATTTTGGGGCCTCCAACACAGCTGGTTCGGAATCTCAAAGCTGGAACTCTCAGAACTCGCAGTTGTGAGAAAAATGGGGCATATGCATACACATATCATACATGCAGGCCCCAGGTCATGGCTGGATTGCACCAATGACCATTAAAACCAACTATCATGTGGCTAATTCTTCAACTGTTCGGTTCCCTTTCCCAAGCCAAGACACGAATGATCGATGGATCAATGAATGGGCAAGTGCATGCATGGAAGTGTGTGAGGGAAATTAAGGAACGTACAGGAAATTAGTGAACAAGCCATCATTCGAACCCCCCCATCAGACTCGAGGCGAGTTTAAGTAACTTCGTGGGAAATCAAGAACCTCCTGGCCTTCCCCAAGAAGATCACGTAATCGATCCCCTCCCTTAGGCAAAAAGAGTAATTAACATAGGAATACACACTTAGCCCCTCAAGCCCCCTTTATTGTGGAATCATAGCCCCCTATAACTCTAGTCCTTTTCCATCTAACAACCAACGATCTGTTTATTATTAATAATGATAAAAAAATTACATTTCTTGGGCACACTGGCCTTTTAATAATTGTTTGGGAACCCTGGCCTCTAAACATTGTAACAATACATTATTTAAAAATGGTGGTTCAGAACCTGGGGTGTTACATCTGCTCCCTCTTATTTTGGCACTATCCTCAGTGCATATACCAAATAGAGATCAAAATCTGAAATTTATTCAAAAAGATGTAGGTACTCTGCCTGCATGGCTTCTTCATGCTCCCATGTAGCATCTTCAGGACCATAGTAGGTCCACTGAACTTTTACCATCTCTATAACTCGATTCCAGAGCAGTTTGACTTTTTTGTCCAGTACCTGCACTGGCTGAACTTGAAAATATCCCTCTGTCTCTACCTGGATTAGATGCCAATCAGTAACATGGTTAGGATCATGTACATATTTATTTAGTAAAGAGACATGAAATACATTATGCACATTCATGGAAGCAGGCAATGCAAGCATGTATGCAACTAGACCTATTCTGTCCAATATTTCAAATGGACCACAGAATCTGGCTGCCATCTTTGTACAACTACCCAATTTCAAATAGCTTTTCTTGGGATTCACATTCAAAAGTACATGCTCCCCTACTTTAAATTCTCTAGTTGTCCTGTTCTTGTCTGCATAATCTTTCTGTCTATCCCGAGCTACCTTTAAATTCTACTTGATCTTGACCACCTAGTCTTCCATGTCCTTGAGAAAATATGACCCAAGTACCACTTTATCTGTTGGGTTGTCCCAACTTACTGGAGTATCACATTTCCTACCATACAAGGCTTCAAATGGGCTCATTCTCAATGAATCTTGATACCCATTATTATATGCAAACTCAACCAAGTGTAAGTATAATCCCACTTAGATGGCTTATCTGTCACATACATTCTCAGCATGTCTTCAATTATTCGATTGACTCTCTCTATTTTCCCATCTGTCTGGGGATGATATGTTGTGCTAAAGTTTATATTTGTGCTAAATCCTTTAACAATCCCCTCCAAAAATTGGAGGTAAAATTTGTATCTCTGTTCGAGACAATTGTCCTAGGTATCCCATGCAACCTAGCAATTTCCTTCATGAAAATTTATGCAATATTAGTGGTTGTATGCATTGTCTTCACAAGCACAAAATGAGTAGCCTTTGTTAATTTGTCAACCACCACCATGATTGAATCATGTTGCTTATTCATTTTGGGTAATCCTGTGATGAAATCCATGGTGATCACTTCCCATTTCTTCTCTGGGATTGGCAATGGCTGCAGCCAACCTACTGGGTGCCTATGCTTAGCCTTCACCTTCTAACATTCCATACATCGAGCGATGTAATCAACAACATCCTTCTTCATTCTTGGCCCAAAGAACTATCTTCTTACTGTTGTAATTGTTTTCTGGTAACCGGGATGTCCAACATAAGGAACATCATGCATTTCCTTCAGTACCAAATTCCGCAGTTCTCCGGAACTAGGAACATAGATTCTATTTTTATGCATGAGTAATCCGTCTTCCTTTATCTCATACTCCTTTATTTTCTGTTTTACATCTCCTTGCTGTAAGTTTTCCTTTACCTTTAGGTAATGTTGGTCTGGAACAAGACCATCTAAAATTCTGCTCTTCAAGTATGAATGATGCACACTGATAGCAATAACATGCATGATATGCACTCTTCTACTAAGTGCATTGACAACTTTATTCTCCTTTCCCTTGATATGCTTGATATCTAAGTCATATTCACTTAGAAATTCCAGCCATCTTGTTTTCCTGGCATTCAAGGTCAGTTGTTCAAAAAGATACTTCAGGCCAATGTGGTCTGTCCTTAATTCAAATTTCTTCCCCATGAGATAATGCCTCCACATCCTCAAGGCGTGAACAATGGCAGCAAGTTCCAAGTCATGCGTGGCATAGTTCCTCTCATGTTCCTTAATATTTCTAGACTCATATCCAATGACATGTCCATTTTTCATGAGGACTCCCCCAATTCCTTCCTTACATGCGTCTATACATACCACAAAAATTTCATTTGGGTCAGCAATGTTCAACACAGGTGCACTAGTAATTAATTCCTTCAACAGATTAAAATTATTTTCACGCTTGAGTGTCCATTCAAATTTAGTTCCCTTCTTTTGCAAAGAAGTGATGGGATGAGAAATATTAGAGAACCGTACTATGAACCTTCTATAGTAGCCAGCTAATCCCATAAAAGATCTGACACCTGACACATTTCTAGGTGTTGGCCATCCTCTAATGGGTTCGATCTTCTCTGGATATATTGCTATGCCCTTCTCTAAAATAATGTGTCCCAAGTATTGGATATTATTTTGATAAAAAGAACACTTACTCAACTTGGCATACAATTGATTTTCTCTCAGTACTTGCAATACCAGTATTAAGTGATGTTCATGCTCCTCTTTAGACTTATAATAGATAAGTATGTCATCGAGGAATACTATGACAAACGTATCCAAATAATTCTTGAATATGCCATTCATTAAGCACATGAATACAACTTGTGCATTGGTCAGTCCAAATGGCACCACTACAAATTCATAATGCCCATACCTGGTCCTAAAGGTTGTCTTATGAATGTCTTCTTCCTTGATTCTTACATGATGGTATCCTTCCCTCAGGTTAATTTTTGAAAATATATTTGCTCCTCTTAGCTGATCAAAGAGGTCATCAATTCGGGGTAGAGGATACTTGTTATTTATAGTGTACTTATTCAGATGTCGAAAGTCAATACACAGCCTCAAGGTCCCATCCTTCTTTTTGACAAAAAGTACTAGTGCTCCCCAAGGTGAAACACTTGGATGTATGTACCCTTTCTTCAACAATTCCTCCAACTACATTTGTAATTCTTTTAACTCTGGTGTGCTCATTCTATAAGGTGTTTTTGACACCGGGGCAGCTCCTGGCACTAAATAAATTGAGAAATCTATCTCTCTTCTTGGTGGCAATCCAGGTATTTCTTGGAATACATCTTCAAATTCCTGTAGTACCGAGAAATCTTTGAGGCTTGGACCCTTTTTATTTTCTGTCTCTTCAACATGAGCTGCATACAATTGACATCCTTTCCCAAAAAATATTTTTAGCTGTAAGGCTGAAATCTCCCTTATAGAGATGGGTCTTGGAACTCCTTTCACAATGCTTTGTTTTCCATTTCCATCAAGACATGTAAATGTCTTTTTATGACAATCTAGGACAACATGATGCTTTCCCAACCAATCCATTCCAATCAGAATATCATAAGAACCCAATGGTATGATATTTAGATCAATACTAGTATTCGGGCCATTAAGACTTATGGAACATCTTTTGACCATATCATGGATTCTTCTTTTGGTTCCAGTGGCTAACTGAACCAAACTTGCTTTTCCAAGTTTAATTTTCTCCAAATGTAATCTATCCACTATCTTAGGATCATTGTAGCAATGACTTTCTCCTGAATCAATCAAAATATAAATAAGTTGATTTATGATCTTACCTTCCACCTCGATCATATTAGACTAGTACTCTTCTTGTCGATCATTTAAAGCTGCATAGATTCTTCCCATATCTTTGACTGTTGTATCCTCTTGGATGTTGTGCACAGTCTTCACTCTATCCTTTCTATGTGGGAAATCCTTGTACATGTGATATTCCTTGCATCCCCAACATTGGATTGGTGGTCTTCTCATTTTTCCCAAGGAATATTCTTTCTTGAAATCTCCCTTAGCATATTGATCTTGATGATTTCTATTAGGCTCATTCCTATTGAAGGGAGGTTTGAATCCTTTCCTCCTCTAATTGTACTTTGCATTTTTCTTGTCCTTCCAAGATTTCTGTAGGGATTATCTTCCTTGGACTTGCTCATACATGTATTTAGCCTTCTTGATGGCCTCAGTCAAGGTCTTGGGTTCATCATATTTGATTTTTTCCTTATAAAAGGCTGGTAGTCCACTTAGAAACCTATGTATTTTCACTTTCTCATCACTGATGAACCTGACATACTTTAACAATACCAGGAACTTCTTCTCGTAATCTTCCATAGTCATGCTTCCCAACCTGAGTTCAAAGAACTCCTGCATTTTCTTGTCATAGAAATTCTCTGAGAGGTACTCCTTCTGGAAGTACTTCTTGAACTTCTTCCAAGTGATCCTACTTTCATTAACACATTCCACTTGCTTCAGTTGGTCCCACCACATTGCAACTTTCCCATGTAAATGGTAGGTGGCAATCCTGGCTTCCAGGTTGGACGAATAGTTATGCAACTGAAAATATCTCCTGAGCCCAAGAAACCATGCTTCGACATCATCTTACCTTTCTCTTTCACCCTCAAAGGAAGGTGGCTTGAGCTTCCTCAACTCTCCTTGCAAACTATCTACCTCTTGTTTCCTTATTTGGTGTCTAACAGGAGAACCTATGGACTGCTTACAAAATATTCTGATGCATAAAACTTTGTTTCTGAGTAAGGAGATGAGTGGTGTCCATGAGCTCTGCTAGCACTTCTGGAATAGCCAACTCTTCCACGATCATTCCTTCTTTCATGGCACATGCCTTCTTCCTCTTGTTTTGAGTTTGATCCCTTCTTTGTTTGTCTCTGCAACTGATCTAAGCTCTACAACACTCAAGAATTTATCTGACTTTTCTCTCTCATCAGTCTCTCGTTGTTTTCTTTGTAGCTCTACACTTCCATCTTCAGTCTTCTTACTATTTCTATCAACGTTTCCTGCACTCCTTTTCCCTTGCGTCCATTGGACTCTGTCTCTGCATTACCAACTTTGGTATTTTGTCCTTCATCCTCCTTATCATGACTGGAGGCTCCCTCATCTTCTTTCATTTTCTAAATACACATCCTGAGTTGATGTGTTTAAACCCCTTAATTATGCAAAATGTGCAAGTGACCATTTTGTTAGAATTATGCATATGATAAAAAAAATTGCCAAACCATGCTACAAGTCTCTTTCTTTTTTTTTGTTCATGGAGATCATATCCCCATTATTTGAAAATAACAGTGTCTTGCTATCCTTGGCCGACACCAAATCTCATCCTATGCAGGCGCTTCCTTCAAACCACCTTCCGAGGTGACCATGACTAGAAACCACGGCTAAATCCTTCCTTAGCACTTTTTTGTCTTGAAGATAACCAATTCAGCCCTTAGCTCTCCTTCCCTCAACTCTCAATCTACATATGACCATGACCATGACCCTGCACTTAGCTGAAAAAGCACTTGTCTAGAGCTCCGGGACTTCGAAACTTTCAACCAGGACTGGATCAACGGTCCTTGTCTTCTTTCAAAATCAACGATCGAGATCCACTTGGGGACTCTGCGCTTCAGGAGTCTCAACCTTCCTCGCTTGCTTCCTCCCTGAACGCTTTTACCAGGAGTTCATGATATGCCGATGGGTTCCCTCCCACATATCAGTGACTATGAATCACTTCGGCTCTTCGGGCTTCGAAAGTTTCAAAATTTCCTCTTTCACTTTCTCTCGAAGTTCTTTCACCCGAAGTTGATGATCCTTCAACGTGTGCCTTCTGGAATCAATGGTCAAGATGTACTCTGGCCTTCGGGAGTTTTTGATTGAACGCAACCTGTCACATCTTTCCCCTCTGGAGTGCCCAGTCTCCGGACTGCATGATCTGTCGCCACGTGGTGAAATAATGGAAGCAGACACATGGCCCAATCAGGTGGGTGACACGTGTCATGTTCTAACTAAATCTTCAATACTCCAAATGCATAAAACTTATTGACACGTGGCACACATCCCATGTGTCCACGCCATCCCAGGTGATGTCTGCAAGCCACGTCACTTTGGGAATTCCAGGATCCACATCACCTCTAGGTGATGTCATCATGCCCCATTACTTCATCTCTTCCAACTTTGGGACTTTGGGAGTTTCCATGCTAGCACACTTCCAATTCTCCCGAACTCTGCATTCCCGAACTAGCCAATCTATCGCCATGTGTTCTCCTGGATCAAACGACTAATATTCACTTCGGGTCTTCACCCAGAGTCCATGGATTTTCACTATGTATCCTCCTTAATATGATGGTTGAGGCTTACTTCGGGCCTTCACCCAAAATCCACAGATTTACACCACGTCTCTTCTAGATCAGATGGACCAGACTCACGTCGGACGATCCAATGCTTTAGATTTACTACGGACGATCTAGTGACTGATATCTATTTCATATAATCAGACGATTGAGATTTACTTCAGCTCTCTGGCTCTCCAGGCTTCAGGAGTTTCAAATCTCAACTGAAAACCTCTCGAACAGATTTATCTAGAGTTACTGATTTGCTGACATGTACCTCTTGGTGATCGATGGTTAGGATCTACTTCAGCTATACAGAGCTTCAATGTTCAAGCCCTAACATGTCACATCACTGCATGCCTTTCAATTTGTGGGGGCACGCATCGATAGTTTGGAGTAACCTTCTTTTTGCCTTGCAATTCTCCTGATGCCGACACGTAACCCCTTGGGGAAACCGTGGTTTGGATTTCGGTCCCTCCTTGAGAAATTATCTCCCGTGCAACTTGGTTCCCCGCAATGCCTCCTGTCCATTGATCTCACTCTCTAATTAGATCTGATGGTTGTGACCTTATCCCTTGCTTCCTTTTCATCAGACGACCCTTGTTCACCTTTCCTCCGATCCAACGATCCCAGATCTCTCCCGATCCTATAGTGGAGATAGCTCTCGAATTCGAAGGGGACAATCACGATCCTTTGAACCCCTTACACGGGTCTCTGACGTTCTATCTCCTACATAGATTCTGCAATTCCAATCCTCCTGAGCTTTTCAACTTCACGGTCAGAGTTTGATCTCAACCACGAGAATCTGACTAATAGACCTGGCCCATACCAGACTGATTCTTCAACCATAAGCTTTGATACCATTCTATAACATCCCTAGCCACCCACAGGCCGGGGAATGCTACCTTCAAGCCCTCCCTTGGACTTCGTTCTCTTACGATACCTTTTTAAAATTTAAGGATGCATAAAAGAAAAGACTTTAATGACATGCACAACAATATTCAGCAAGCATGCATAGTCTAAAGATGCAATTAAACG
Source organism: Picea engelmannii (assembly GCA_009831015.1). Taxonomy (NCBI): domain Eukaryota; kingdom Viridiplantae; phylum Streptophyta; class Pinopsida; order Pinales; family Pinaceae; genus Picea; species Picea engelmannii. The sequence continues at coordinate 282,109 of ML790932.1, forward strand.
ATAATTAAAAATACAATAGAAATACATTCATATACATGTAAATGATACCATAACAGAGAGAAATTATCTTTATGGAAGATGACACCAACTGGCTGCAGACCAAGGATGTTCCACCCAACCGTAGACACCACTACTCCAAATCTCAACAACAGTATCACCCTTGAGTCAGGGCTATGAATCCACAAGGACGGTTCCATAGTGTACATGGGTTCCCAAACCAGTCAGTTCTCAAGCTCTCATAGGTTTCCCAACACCCACAACAATCCAAGTACCCAGCTCTCTTGTACCCAACCTGTACCACCCCAAGAGAATGGACCTCCACCCTTCTCTACCACACAGTCCCTCTCCTTTATTTTGAGGCCTCCAACACAGCTGGTCCGGAATCTCAAAGATGGAACTCTTAGGACTCACAGTTGTGAGAAAAACGGGCACATGCCAATGCATCTCAGACATGTAGGACCCATGTCATGGCTGGATTGCACCAACAACCATTACAACCAACTATCCCGTGGCTAATTATTCAATAGTTTGGTTCCCTTTCCCAAGCCAAGACGTGGATGATGGATGGATCAATGAATGGGTAAGTGTGTGAGGGAAATGAAGGAACGTATAGGAAATCAACAAACAATCCATCAGTCCAACTGCCCCGTCATACTCGAGGTGGGTTTAAGTAACTTGGTGGAGAATCAAGAACCTCTTGGCCTTCCCCAAGAAGCTCACGTAACCGATCCCCTCCCTTAGGAAAAAATTGTAATTAACATAGGAATACACACTTATCCCCTCAAGCCCCCTCTCTTGTGGAATCATAGTCCCCTATAACTCTAGTCCTTGTCCGTCTAGCAACCAACCATGTATTTATTATTAATAATGATAAAAAAATTACATTTCTTGGGCACACTGGCCTTTTAATAATTGTTTGGGCACTCTGGCCTCTTAACATTATAACAATACATTATTTAAAAATGGGGGTTCAAAACTTGGGGTGTTACAGTAGTCCAACACATAAATGTCTTAGTAGCTTATGGGTACTTGATTTGAAAGACATTCTTGTGGATCTTGGTATTATTTTTTGAGGCATAAGGGTTTGTGCTGTAACAATTGATGAAGCATAACAACAATGACATGTTATTGCAGTGATAGTGAAATATCAGTAACAAGTTGATTGATTCAGTGGTAGTGACAGGTTGTCTACATTTATATTTCTAGGTGGTTGGACGAGGAAAGGAAAGGGGGTTGTATTCTCCTTCCGATTGGTGTCAGAGAATCATGAAGTTGGAGCTTCCTTCAGGTTGGAGCCTAAAAATTAGGGGGTTGTATCCTCATTCCATTTGTAGATGGAAAATAAGAAAGTTGGTGTTTCCTATGAATGTATTTCTTCTAACATATAAGAAAAGCATTCCGTGATTTTCTCTTAGATTAGGTTTCCATGTAAAATTATGGTGTACTATGTATTTTTTGTTTCTTATTGTTCATGGTTGATTTATACTGCTGATGATACATTAAATGCTAATGTTGAATTGTTGAATACTGCTCATAAAGTTAAAGAATACACATTGTGGTTAAAAGTGGTAATAAATACTCATATTGATTCACCCCTTCCCTCTCATTATTCCAACAATTGATATCAGAGAAGGTCCTTGAAGAAATAGTTTAACCACTAGAAGGAGATCATGTAATACGCTAAGATTGGAGCACCAAGGTTTGATGGAAAAAATATTCCTTTTTAAAGGATGGATACCTTTTTATAGGCACATGGATTTGATGCTTGGCAGTTAATAGTAAATGGACACGCAACACCAAACACTCCTCCAACTAAAAAGGATGGAAAGAAACTCAATGAAAACAACTCAAAGGCTAACGACACCATTTTGAGTAGTCTGAACAATTCAAAATTTGTCAAAGTTATACATTGCAAGACCACAAAGGATATTTGGGATAAACTTCAAAATATTTACGAAGGAGATACCAAAGTCAAGGGAGATAAGCTTCAAACCCTTAGAGCCAATTTTGAACAAATGAAGATGAAGAAATTGCACTATGCTTTCTGCGAGTTAACGAAACAATGAACACTATTAAAGGAATGGGAGAAGAAGTCAATGAGTTATGATCCTAAGATATCATCCCTGGAAGAAAGAATAGATCTTAAGAGTTTGAGCATGGACGAGCTACATGGAATATTCACAGATTATGAAATGAGGACAGAACAAGAGAACCTGGTAATGAAGGAAGCAACGTTCAAAGCATCCAAGGAGATGAATAAATAAAACAAGCACAAGTCAAAACCAAATTGCAGCTACATCGATGATTCAAAAGAAGATGCAGAAGTGGCAAGCTTCGTAAGGAAATTAAAAAGAGGAACCGAAAAATACAAAGGTATTCTTCCATTGAAATGCTTTAATTGTGATGGTATTAGTCATTTTTCTTCTAAATTTCCTTATACTAAGAATAAAGGTAACGATGAAGAAGAATATCCTAAGAGGAAAACTAAAAATCAAAAGGGAGACAAGAGAAAAAACAAAAAGAAATTCTTTAAGAAACATTTATATTCAAAGGAAGACAACTCTTCATCAGATGAATATGATTATAGTGATAATGATTATAAAAGAGTACTATTCATGGCAGTAGAATATGATGAAGAAGATTCTGAATATTTCAAAGAAGACGACGAAGTTGATCTCAAAGAAGAATTAATCAGTGCCTTAAAAGAACTAGGGAAAGAAAGAAAGAAAATCAAGTCACTCAAGGCAGATTTAAAGACAAAAGAAGGATCTCAAAATTCCAATTCAGAATAAATCAAGTAGATAATCACGAAGTTAAATATCCAGGTAGAAGAAGACAAAAGTATTGAATAAAAAATCATAAAACCATTAGAATAAGAAGAGGATTGAAAGCTTCGATGCAGAAATAGTTGCCGTAAGAAAAGATCTTCAGAAGAAATATGTGAAACATAATAGCAACAAAATATTGGATGAGCTCATTAGCAGTCAAAGGCCATACTATGATAGCTCCACGCTAGGATACAACTAGATGTAGACTGAGAAAGGCTCAAGCTCCAAGACAACATAATAAGAAGTAGAACAAAACACCTATGTTGAAATAGTCAGAGGTACTCAAGAATAAAATCACAAAGGAACTGGACCACCAAGAAGATTCAAAAAAAAAAAAAAACAATCAACAACATCTCAGGAAGAAGAAGGCTTCATAAGAGAAACACCATTTAGAAGACCCCCTACATCCAGCTATCAAACTATTTTTCTTGGTTTATGTTATTCTTGTAACAATTTTGGTCATCAAGTTGCAAACTATAAAGCCTATTCCAAGAAAAAAAACAACTATGAAGGTTATTCAATCAATAGTTATCCTAAAAATTCACATGAAGCACAAAATGTAAATCACAACAATTTTGGTTCACTAAGTAATGAAATAGAATGCTACAAGTGCAACAATTTTGGACACATGGACAAAGATTGTACACTGATTGTTCCTCCAAAGGAACCAAAGCATAATAGAAACAATCATAAACACGAACCACAAAGGATATGGAGAAGAAAGCAAGATCAATTCAACATTGAAGAATGCTCTCTTGGTCTACAAGCACAACACAAGAAAAGTGGGTGGTATGTTGACAACGGGTTTTTGAAGCATATGAAAGGTGACAAGAAAACGTTTCTAATCCTGAAGAAGGAACGAGATGGATCGGTTTCATTTGGAAATGATAACTCAACCATAATAATAGGTAGAGGCATAGTCAATCTTGGAAGCAAAGATGCCAAGGCAGAAAATGTTCTACTTGTCTAATATATGAAGCACAATCTTTTAAGTGTCAGTCAAATGCGTGATCAAGGACACACACTTTTGTTTGACTTAGAAAAATGTGAAATAAGTAAAGAAGGATCAAGAAAATTGGTGGCTACATCTAAAATAAACTCAAACAACATATACATTCTGAATGAGATTGGAAAGGAAAAATGTTGTTTAGGAAAGGAAAATGAAAGTTGGATCTAGCACATAAGGATGGGTCACATAAACTTTGATAACCTTGTCAAAATCAGTAGAAAGGAAGTAGTGAAATAAATTCCTGAGATCTCAAAGCCAAAAAATTTTGTATGTAAGCATTGTCTACAAATAAAAAAAACCAGGACCAAGTTCAAATCAAAAGAGTACTTCACGAAAAAACCATTGGATATTGTACACACTGATATATGTGGACCTATAAGAACGAAGGGATCAAATGGAGAACAATACTTTATGCTACTATTTTATGACTACACAAGAATGAATACAATTTTCTTTCTCAAGAATAAGTCATAGACATTTGAACAGTTCAATATATACAAAGAGATGGTTGAGACCAAGATGGATTTTAAAATCAAGTGTTTGAGATCAGACAATGGAGGAGAGTTTACATCAAAGGAATTCAAGGGTTTCTGTGGAAAACATGGAATAAAGAGATAGTTTTTGAAAAATAGGACACCTTAGTAAAATGGAGTGGTCGAAAGGAAGAACAAAATAGTACATGAAATGTCCAGAATCATGTTGAAATATTCCAAGTTGAGTGACATCTTTTGGGCATAATAAGTTCATACAACAATATACATCCTAAATAGAGGAATGCTCAGAAGCAACAGTGATAATACTCCCTATGAGTTATGTAAAGGAAGACCGACAAATGTAAATCATTTCAGAGTATTTGGAAGCAAATGTTATATCAAAAGAGAAGATGGCGGGCTTGGAAAATTTGACTCTTGAGTTGACAAAGGAATACTAGTTGGGTATTCAAGAAAAAACAAAGAATATAAAATTTTCAGTCCAAGAATCAACAAAATTGTGGAAAGCATCAATGTAATGATTGATGAGACAGATATTATGGAAGGAAAAATAAAGAATCAAAGACTAAGTAGAACATGATGATGAGGACGATCTGAAAGAAAAAGTAGATGGAGACGTAGAAGATGAAAAGCAGCTAGAAGAAGAACAAGAGGAAGATGAGAAACATATACCTCCTAAGACACCTAGTCGACGAGTACAAAAAAAACATCCACCAAAACAAATTATTGGGAATAAATATGTAGGAGTAGAAACCCAAAGAAGAATAATTTCACTAGAATAACAACACCTAGCATTGTTATATACAACTGAACCGAGCATTTTTTAAGAGGACAACAAGGATGAACACTGGATCAAGGATATGGATGAAGAATTGGATCAGATAGAGAAGAATGACACATGGGAAATGGCTCCTATACCGAAAGAAAAGAACATGATTGGCACAAAATGGGTATTTCATAACAAGTTGAATGAGAATATATAGGTAACTAGAAATAAAGCAAGGATAGTATGAAAATGATATGACCAGGTTGAGGGAATAGACTTCGAAAACATTTTTTCCCCGGTTTTTAGAATATAAGCAATTAGATTAATCTTGGCTTACGCGTTTTCAAAGAAGATCAACGTATATCATAGGGACATGAAATCAACCTTCCTAAATGGAGAGTTAGAAGAAGAGGTTTACATTGAGTAGCCAGAAGGATTTCAGTTTTCAGAAAGGGAATATTATGTTTGGAGGTTGAAGAAAGCACTGTATGGTCTCAAGCAAGCTCCAAAGCATGGTACTCAAGGTTGGACAGGTATTTATAGAATAAAGGTTTCAGGAAAGGCAATGAAGATAATAATATCTATATAATGGTAGATTAAGATTGACTTCTTTTCACACTTTCATATATTAACTAAATCAAATTAATAAGATATATGCAACTCAATTAATTATTCACAAACATGTGTAACACAAACTGTATGAAGTAGATAAAATATCTTTCTTTTATTTATTTAACTTGAATGAATACAAATAAAACCAATCCTTTAATATCATCAACTTCAACTGAATATGAGAGATCCAACTCTCTCATACAAGACCCAGCTTGTAGTTCTCAGATCCAACTGAGAAATGAGGAATCCAACCCTCATAATAAGACCCAACTTGCTTCTCTCAGATCCAACTGATATGTGAGGAATCCAACCCTCATAATAAGACTCAACTTGTAAACAAGCACCAACATGATAGAACGAACTTCCATTCAATCCATTATTATTATTATTATTATTATATATATATATATATATATATATATATAACACCAAGACACCCTAATATTCACCACTACTTCTGGTTTATAGAGTATTTAAATAGGTATAGGATTGAATCATTATGTCTTTTTACATGAACCATTGCATCTCTTCATTTAATTTAACATAGATAATATTCTCCTTTTATTCATTAATTTATCGTGTAAGTTTCTCAATTAATTAGAAGATTAATATTGATTCAAATTTCATCTACATGAGTTGATCACAAGTATGGATC
>ML790933.1:33443-51489 GCA_009831015.1 Picea engelmannii
AATCAAAGTGGTTTAAGAGATTTTAAAAGGTAAATAATAAAGTGAAGTGATGAGTGTATTATAATTCAAAGTGAATAGAAAATAAATTATTTCAATAATAATTTTAATGGAGAAATTAGAAGTGGACCCAACCCTAAAATAAGAAAGTGGGGCCAAGTGACCTAGAAGATGTTTTTAAGGACGCTACTTGGAGAGTATAAATAAGAGGAAAGACTCTCTCATTTGAATAAAACTTGAGGATATTGAATATCTATAGGTGTATGAGGTATACAAATGATATATACACCGAAATTCTGAGGAAAGTGAAGAAAAGAAGGCTGAAATGAAACGAAGAATAAATTCTTTTGATGGTGCTTTTTAAGGTATGTTATTTTCAGGTCATCTCACTATTTTCGCTATAAATTTTTTTCTATAATGATTCAGATCCTAAAATTTCTATGAAAGTGAGGAAACATATCCAAGTATCTGTGGTTAAAAATTTATCTTTTGGGTCGTTGTATTTTGGGAGTTACACTCTGTGGAAAATAGGGTTTGTGGCCAGTCCTGAAACTAGTCAAAATCAGGTGTTTCGGGTAAAAATGTCATAACTTATTCATAATAGATCCAAATTCCATGAGAAAAATAGTGTTGGTTAGGGTACAATATTTAGTAGTCTTTGTAAAAATTTTAGATCATTTCATCAAATATTTTGTGCGGGGAACGCTCTACAAGGTCGCTCTCTAGAATAAGCTAGAATTCAGCAAGGTATGTCATTTTTGCTATAACTCCTTTTCTGAGAGGTTCCAAGTAGCGCCACTTGGAGGAATTGCATAAAACACACTGAAGAACATTGTGTATCAGTTTTATATCTTTATACATTATAGGTTCAATGTTATGATTACTTCAAGTTAGGGTTGGTTACTAATCCAAAACTAGGCATGTGAGACTAAAGAAAAGTTTGATGAAAACGCTAGTCTCTTGTTTTTAAAGTTAAGGAAGGTTTGCAAGAATGTGATCATATACACTAGGTATATTATAGAGCTACAAATCATATTTTTATGATGAAATTGATGAGGGATTTTGGTTGAGGTACATATTGATGAGTCATAGTTGATGAGTAGTTGACACATGATTGGTACATACTTGGCACATGGTTGGATGCACTTGTTTATAGTACAGGTTGATTATAGGTTGGTGCATGGTTGATGAACTTGTTTATTGTACATGTTGATTACAGGTTGGTGCATGGTTGATGCACTTGTTTATGGTACATGTTGATTACATGTTGATTACAGGTTGAGGTACAGGTTGATGCATGGTTGATGCATGGTTCAGATTTATTGGTACAGGTTTACAGCGGTATATCTCACAGTGATAGTGTGACAGTGGTTCCATAATTATACTTCTACTTCAGGGTGGTAGGACGGGGCAAGGACAGGTGGTTGTAGCCACCTTCCGATTGTAGCCAGAGAACATTGGGGGTTGTAGCCTCTTTCTGGTTGTAGCCAGAGATTTGGGGAGTTGGAGCTTCCCTCAGATTGTAGCTTGAGAAAATAGGGGGTTGGAGCCTCCTTCCAGTTGCAGCTGGAAAACAAAGGAAGTTGGTGCTTCCAATGAATGTAATTCTTCAAGACATATAAGAAAAAACATTCTGTGGTTTTCTCCTGATTTGGGTTTCCACGTAAAACACTGGTGTACTATGTATGTGTGTGATTGTTTATTTATTACTGCTCATTATTGGATAATAATTCTACATTGATATAATATTTGAAGAAAAATGATTATAATTACGTTATTACTGATTCACCCCCCCTCTTAGTAATCCAACACAAGGCACAAGGAATACAATCCACTTTGCAAGAAGTAAAAATGACCAAAAATCATGTTTCCCAATGCAATATTTTATTTCTCCAATGCAATAATAAATTACTAGTGCTCTTAATTATTGGGTTAATAGGGTCATGCAAAGAAAGATCTAGAGAAGCTACATCCTTGGGGGTGTATACCCTTTTACTTCCCAAGGCAAGTTTCTCTAGCTAGGGTTTAAGCTAAGAGGGTGGATTCCCTTATACTTCTCTTAGCAAACCTTTGTTTAACCAATAACATGAAGCATAAAATGATGAAGACTATGGTTGGGTTGTATTCCCTTATACTTCCCACCTAGCTCCTAGCACAATAACCTTAACTTGAAACAAATGATAGCATTAAAGTAAAAACCATACCAATTCAAGGAAAATTGCTAAGAGAATCCACCACAATTGCAAGAGATAAGACTTCCAAGGCTAGCACATCACTTTCATCAACCATAACATCAAGAGATAACCATACACATGAGCCAAGAAGGACAATTTTTCCAAAGGTAGAAACAATTTCAGACCAATACTTCTGACAGTGAGGGAGAGTTATGATAAAATGAGATTTTATGATCTCTTATTTATACAAAATGTCACCAAGGTGACTTGTCCATAAATTAAGGGGTAAACCACAAGACTAGGGGTCAAAAACCCTAATATTTCCCCCTTTAACAAAGTAATATTAAACAATTCATTTAAAGTTTCACTTTTGCACAAATAAACCTTAATTTTACATGGACGTCTCCCCTTTAGGAGACGTTTTGCCACTTGGAAGAAGTCGTTGGTGTTGGAGAAGAATGGGTAGGCCTCTAAAGGCCACATGTAAAGAATATAGACAATATCTTCATGGTGAAGACCTCCTTCTCCTAAAAAATTTCCATGTGTCAATGAGTGGCACGTCACCACCAATCCCTAACCCCCCTAGGTGACGTCATGCCTCTAGGAGTGACGTTTTTCCTCTCCTAGGAAATTTTTTTGGCATGTGGGGGCTAGGCTATGTCATCCAAGTCATCCTCAAGACCTTCCAAGTCTGATATTTCTCATCATGTGGTCCCTTTGCATCCAAACTGTGGGCTTGTAGCCCCATGGAAGCCCAAGCTAGGCTTGTTCTCCCAAAATTTTCCACCAACTAGGTCCTGCAAAGACAAATGAGCATGCCCTCCAAGGATCTCAAGTCATAACATCATGATAAGTGAATCCAATCAATAAATCATCCACCCAAGCATGTGCATCAAATATCACTATATAAAACAATTAATTTGTCAAAGACATTATGAGACTTGTCAAGCTTGAATATGGGAGGGTTGACAATGTGTCATATTGGGTAGATCTTTCCTTAGGTCAAGGAGAGTTTCCAAGAGATCCATTTCTAAGCCATGTAAAGTGGATGAAGTGGTTGGGGTCAAGACTCAATGGGCATAGGGATCATAAAATACAAGGGGTCATAGTGTCTCATTCAGGGGTGCCTTTCTAGAGGGTGTGTGGTAACTTCGTCCATAATGCACTTTTTCCAAGCCCATCAATTACCATTCTTTTATTCTTTCATAATTTTAAGGAAATACTAAAGGTCACTGCCCTGGCATGGTGACCGGACAATGATAATATCACCCATAAAGACCTAGTGGAAAGGAGAAGGATAGCTTGTGATGAGACCCCCTTTCTCTCAACCATGCAATTGAGAGGCATTACCCTGGTTTGGTGACTAGATGATGGCAATCTCATACCACTATATATTCATGGACATGATAGATCAGCTCATGATGAGACCTCCTATCCTTCAACTAACCTTTTAAGCATTCTTTATTATATTGTGGGTCCCCTTTACTCAAAGATAAGTGTTTCACTACTTTCTTGGGTAATCCCCGAGCGAAGCATCTGAAAGTTTCATACAAGGCTTTTATATTTTACCCAACATCAATCCCTCTGGGCCTTCAACCCCTTATTCCCATAGAATGAGGGACAACCCTGATCCAGATGATTTTTGGAATGAAATGAAAGCAAAGATATTACAATGAAATACTCATGAAAATTGCCAGAAACAAAGAAATACAACAATACTTGATTTCTATTAATGAAAGAATTGTAAAGAGACTGTAAAAATACAGAGTACAAGACTCGCTAGAAAGTTGGTAGCTTTATCTCTGAGAAGAGATGTGATGGCTACGCTCATTCGAAATAAGATGATTACAATGAGGCTCTGAAGGCCTTCTTATGATAAACATGATTTCCAAAACCCTAGACATCCAAAAACATAACCCAAGGAGATGAATTGCCAAAAGTCATGTGGGCCCCGTTTGGGTAAGTTAGTATATTAACTTCCCGGGGTCGTAACTTTTGCATACGATCTCTGTTTCAGGCGCATGATAGCCCATTGGAAAGGTATTTTCAAGAACTACACATTACACCATCAAACTTTGACTATGTCTACAGTTTGACTATGGCGAGCCAAAAAAACATTGTTTAGGGCCCAAAAATGGCCTTGGAAGTAAAACAATATGTGCTGACATGAAAACATACAAAATAAGCCAATTGGATTAGGTGGGAGGCCACCAATATCCACCTAGAATATATGTAGGGATTCAGACAACCCCATAAGTGTAGAACCCACAATTACAAAGAAGTATAAAAGAACGTGTTGCACTAAAAACTTAAAAGAGGAGCCAGTTGGAACAGGTGGGTGGCCACCAATATCCACCTGGATCAATAATCCCCCTTTAGGAAGCAATGGTCTCCATTGTGTTGAGTTCCCAGGGAAGAGGGGAAAGCATTTTCTGAATCTGACACTTGGTGAGTTGTGTGCCTTGTTGGAGAATTTGTGCTTCTTAGCTTTTGGAAGATTGTCACAAACTGATTGTTGGAGGGGTTGAATCTATTCACCCAACCTGTTGTCTCTGGGTTGCATGGGGCATTGTGTAAGAACCATTGTAGGTGAATAAAAAATATCTTCTGTCTCTTCGAAAATATTTTTTTGTTGGATAAAAGGTGTTGGGGATGCAGTGGTTGTAGTGGTATTTTTTTCATCCTTTGAATAGACTGTGAAGAGGATGAATTTTGCAGTATGAGAGATTACCTTGCGGTGTTGTTTTGGTGGAACTACCTCTGGTATCTTGTAGAGCTAACCTCCCAGAGTAATAATGACACTACTAGGTCTAGACTCATAGAATATCATGACATTTCCACATATATGGTTGGCCCAAAAAAACATCACAGACATCAAGAGGGGAAATATCACACACTACCTCATCCTTGAAGGGATGGATGGCATAGGACAAGCGACATTGTTGGCTGATGCAAAGATCTCATCCCTGGTGAAGCCACTTGATGATTTATGGTTGCGAGTGTGGTGTTGTCAATAACCCCAACTCTTTGATGACCTTAGTTGAGATGAGGTTCTTATGGCTATCGTTATCAACAATGAAATGCAATGGGGTCCCCTTCACCCACATTTGTGAATGGAAGAGGCGCTCCCCCTATTTAGGATCTATTAGTTCTTCTAGTTGAATTGTTGTGGTTGTGACAGTAGCAGTGGGGTCTACATCGATGACCTGTCTGTTTTGAATATTTTCTGGATTGGATTTTGAATTAGGGTTTGGCTCTGTATCTTTGACCTCGACCACCAATGACTGTTTCGAGCAACATTCATCGGTGTTGTGCCAGGGGATTTTGTGGAAGTCACACCACTTCCTAGTGTCATTCTTCGTCTTTACTTTACCCTTTTTGTCTCGTGTCTTGGACTGGTTGTCTAGAGGTTGTTGGTTAGGTCCATCTTTATCGTGCTTTGGTTGTTGCAAATTTGCAGACCTGAATTCCCATTTGTTCTGCTGCCTAAATTTCTACTTGATTTTGACAACATATCGATAAGAAACTCCCAATGATGAGATGTTTAGGAAATCCATTTCAGTTTGGATGTACCTATGCAGATCCCCATGGTATTTCAAAACCAAATGTCACTCAGAGTCTTTGATGCACAACTTGGTACGTAAGGTATGGAAAGTATTTGTGAACTCCGAAACTGTTTGGCTCTTCTCTTGCCGCAGTGTGGTCCATCTCATGTACTGGTCTTCATAGTTATCAATAGGATAGTACTGTTCTTTGACCACATCCACAAAAAAATCCCAAGTGGGCTTGACCCCATATATTTTATATTCCTCTGTGGAACTTTGCTCCCAGTAAGTTTCCCACCAATGTTTGACATGGGGGAGAGCCTTGAGGAGTGCGAAGGTGATATTTTCCCTATCGAAAAAAAATTGAACAGAGAAATAACCTTCTAATAGATTTAACCATTTTTCTAGGGCATCTGCATCTATCTGACCTTCAAATATGGGAATATCAAAATTAACTTGTACCTTGAAGGGAGAGGTTCCTCCAAAATGGTCTCTTGATGAAGATGCACTTGTTGCTATCGACATGCGTTGAAGTATGTGTGCAAAATTCACCATCATTTCGTCCCTCTGTTGCGTGAGATATTTCTCAAGCAACATGTTAATAGAATCTTCTGCTCTGCCATTTTTATTTTGTGCCGCCTGTTGAGCGCTCAACACACCCTAAACATTTTTATGAAGTTCTGTCACTTTTGGGTACCACTTGTTTCTTTTGTTTTAATACAAGAATTGAGTTCACTATGGAGGGATGGTTTATTTTGTTTTCATTACTCTTATCATTAAACTTGGATTTGTTTGAACTTACTAATATGAAACCTTGTGTCTAAAAAAAAAAAACTTGGCATTCTAACTAAGAATCTATAACTAACATTGTGACTAGTGCGCCTGTGTTCGGTGTCAAAAAAATCCAGGTAGGTAAAATGACCATATAGTAACAATAATCGTCGATCATCGATGCACCATCGACATCAGTAAAATTTGTAGTAAGTTGCGTTAGTTATTCACCACATAGATTCAGAAGATAGCCGATTCCCATCGGCGTCGACAAAATACGAGAGGAATAAACATTGACACGAGCCATGATAAACCCTGATAGTCGATGACGAATGTGTTTGTTCAGGGTCGGTGAAACCTCTAAGGGTCAAATCATTGAAATTTCCACATAGACACATCACCGATCGTCGACCCCTGACGCACTTTCGACATCGACAATTTTCGAGGGGGTTAATCCGGGAGCACTTGTTTAGGCTCATCATCGATCGTCGATCCTTGATACCTTTTCGGTGTCGGCAGGGTAGGATCACTTGTTAAAACGATTAGATAAGGAAAATTTCTCGATTCTGAATAACACGATTAAACGAATATGCCAGTTTCAAGTGCCACATGTCTTTTCTGCATAAGGATTTCGTACGGTCTAGTTTCATCCTGAGTCACCTTAAGGTTCCCTGGGTCCTAGTCATACTTTCGAGTCAACTTTTCCATGTCAGCTCTGTACAGCAAGATGGATCAACGCCATATTTTTTTCCTGGATATATCAATGAACAATGTTTAAAGAGAAGCCTCAACTTCCAATCCACCAGTTATATTAGCGAAACAATGGGATGTTTTCAACATAAGATACGATCAGATTCTGTCATTTAATAGGCCAGTTAATGTTTTGCCCCACATACGTTGTTACCCCGTGCGCTGATTGAACAACAAGAATTTGAAATCGTCGATAGACCACGTTATAGCTTGTTCCCATGCCTTCGACCTACTGTCAAATTTAATTTTAAACATAATGAAGATTTGGCAGTAGATTTTGTAGAAGTGCACTCATATCCCAAATTGAATAGCTGATGCGACAAGGTAAGTTCATCTATGTTTAAATCATGAAAACAACTTCAAACACTTCCATTTTGCACGTTGTTAGCCCTTGAACAAGTTTTGGATATCCTTGGTCATGGTTGACCTATTTTGGGACTTTGACAGGCTGTCGAAGGTAGAGCGCAATTCAAAGTAGAGATCACAAGATCTCGGCCCCTTTTTAGGGTACTTTTGGGTTTTGGGCTTATGTAACAGGTATGGGGATGTCGACCCATGGGTTTAACCATGTTTAGGCCCTTTTGTAATATATAAATAGAAATCTAGGTGATGTAAGTAGGTACACAAGGGTGTGATTCTAGGTGCTAAGGGCAAGTGAAGGCCAATGTGCTAAGTGCAAGTGATAATTGTAAGTGCTTTATGCATACTGTGTGAGACTTGCAAGGCTAAGTGGAAGTAACTATAAGAGACTGTGTAAAGGATTTGTGTTGTAACCTAGCTTGGGGAAGGAGGATCTAGCGGAGTGCGCGCAAATCCCCTGTCTTATGCGGAGTAGGATCTTGTGGCTCTATGCATGTAGAAAATTGACAGAAGATAATAAATAAGAAGAAGGGTTGGTGGACGTATCTGTAGGCTGGGGGTGAACCACATATATCTTGTGTTGTGGTTGCTTTGTGCATTATGATTGTTATATTGTTTATGTGATTTATGCTTAGTGTAATAATTTATGCTTAGATGGATAAGATATGACAACTTAGTGCCTAATGATGTGAATGAAATGCTAGATCTGATTTGTTTCCTTGTTCTTAGTGCTTGAATGTGTTGGATCTTGTTGAATACTGCGTTGTGTTGTAATTAGGGTTTATCTGCATTGTAGACAAAGGTTAAGTACTAATGAACTATAACTGCTAAGTGCTCTGTTAAGGTATTACAATCATAGATCTGTGTCCCAGCTAAGGTTGTAGACACCAGAGTCCTGCAACCACCCCTACCTCTACCTTGGGTGAGACTTCATCTGCTTCGTAGGTGTTGCCGAAAGGGCCAGTAGTTAGGGTTTTTTTGGTGCGTTGTTGAAGCGTTGAACCCTGGTCTACCCCTGTGCCAACAAATGGTTCCATTGCTATGACTTGAAACTGTGATCGCTGGGAACTAAGGAAAAGAAAGAAATCTTTGTGCGTAGATCTGTTGCTTTAGTGGGAGGCAGATCTGAAGAAAAAGAGGTAAGATCTGAAATCTTTGTGCTTTGATAGAGGTAAGATAACTAGAAATTTTTGTTTCAAAAATATGGATCTAGGTATGTTTGATAAATTTTGTCCTAGTCTGAAAACTAGGGCACAACTAGAAGAAAGAAGGTTTGATATGAGTAGATCTGATAGAAATACTGAAAGATATGTTATTCCTATGCATAGAAAGAATGTTTGGACTAACAAATGGATGCAGGATCCTAGGAAGAATTTTATGCAGGTTAGCTACTACAATCCTAGTGCATAGTACAAGAAATGTTGGGGATCATTTAAGAGGAAGAGAGGATTAACTCTTTGTTATAGTTGCAGAAGACCGATACATCTTGCTAAGGATTTCCCTGATGGAAGACCTAGTTGTATTTGTTGTAAATATATGGACCATGACGTTTTAGATTTCCCTAGAATGATTGCTAAGCTTGAAAAGATGAATATGAGATAAGAAAACCCTAAGAAAGGCCAAGAAACTGAGACCATGGTAGAACCCCAAAAAGAATTAGAGACTGTATTACTACAAATGAAAGAAACCTTGAATGACCACAGAGATATCAACTTATCAGAGATATTCAAAGAGAAAGAGTGCATAGAAACAAGAATAAGAGACTTCAACATAGACTGTGTTCTGGATGAGGAAACACAGGTGGATATTATGACAGAAAGAACTTGGGAAATTTTAGGAAAGCTTGTTATGATTCCTTCATTGGGAGGAATAGGATTATTTAGAGGAAAGATGATAACCCTATGTGGAAGACTTACCCAGACATCTATGAGCGCTCATGGCAATTCGATAGAAGAATAATTTGAGGTTGTTAAATTTATCAAGAACAACACCCCATTTGCTATGTTACTAGGAAAAACCTAGATTGAAAAAGATCATATCCGAAGAAAACAAGAAGAGGAAGCTCTAGAATAGAAAAAGAAAGAACTAAGAGACTTCATGGCTAAGAGAATAATACACTTACTGGAGGAATAAGAAAACCAGTCGAAGCTACTGAGGACCAAAAATCTGGATGTCGAAGTTGAAAGAACACAAGCCGACCTGAAACACATGTCAGTACAAGAGAGTAGAGCACCTACCCCAGACATAGACGAAGTATTGACCTTGAACCCTATGAAAGACCATAAAAACGTGAAGTTACTATGGAAAGAGGAGATAAGAATCATAATGGGAAGAGAAATCCAATAACATAGATCACAGGGAAGAAGGCTAGAAGTCTCATCAAGAAGAAAGAAAAGTTGGAGAAATTACAGGAAGTTCCCAAGAAGACTTCGCAGAAGGAAGGTCTCCAGAATTCGAAATTCATCAGAATATCAAAGCAACTCAGATTGGCACTTTGCCATGGCAGAGTGATATTACCGTTGGAGGCATTATAACCATTAGATTGACGTTCCCGAACGATTAGAACTACATTTATGATCAGAAAGCTCGCCATCAGACCGTTGGGACCGCACCATAATATACATAACTGCATTGATGAAAGCTTCTTGTCCGTTGGAAGGATTCGTTACATCATTGTCTGTTTATCCCATTGAATGTTGTGCCAAGCACACTTTCACAAATTGTATCAGAGCCAACAAGAGAACTCATTGTCACTATGATGTGCTTATTGAGACCTTTCCATCCATTCTATTGCATTGAGAAATTGTTCATCAGCCTAAGATATCCAATCTCAAGCGTGCATATCGGACAAGCTCATCACTGTGAAAAATTCAGTAGAGGAAATTTTAACCGATCCTATGGCAGAGAGAGTGATGTCCATAAGAGTTCAAGCTTCATCGCCGCGAGGAGTGCACGCCTCCCTGTCAACTTCTCGTGGATTCAGACCATCTCGAGCTGCAAATGAGAAAAGAACCAAGCATCGAGATAACTTGGAAAACATGAAGTTAATCCCTTCAATCCTGCTCGACTACATCCTACCTCTGGCCGGTGCGGTGAATCCTAACAGTGTCCCCAGGGACTTCAACTACACCTTGGTCACTGTGTACCTCCCAAAGGGGATACACACAGGCAAGACTCAGCCAGATAAGATCATGACACTAAATATCAATGACTTTAACCTAGGGGATCACAAGAACTTTAGCATTCTCACTCCTCACAGGTATTTGACTAGGACGAAGGGGAAGAAGTCGAGGATAATCCCCCAACCATGGATTATGGAGCTTTCACAGTCCACCATTCTGAACGTGATGAAAATACCCCATTTTGGAAGGCACCAGGAGGTTAACGCATGCGCTAATCTCTTTATATTGAGCTTCCATGGAGGTTATTTGTGTCTAGATAGACGCATTACCATCGATTTGGTGCTGATCCATCAGATCACTGGATTGACCATGTAGGGACTAGACCTGCAAGAATTTTACCCAGGGAAGGCTGCAGACTGTGCCTTGGCACATAATATTAAAGATACATATGATGATGTAGAGAAGGGGAAGATAGGCTACAAGGTAGCCTCCATCCAGAATGGCACAATACGCCTTGCTTGCCAGTTGATTGCTGGTAAGCTAATTTGGAGGAACAAACCCACACAGGTCACAGGGTTTGTTGTTGACCTCACAGGGAAATGTGTGTAGAAATTTCAATACAAATTATGTATTTCCTAGATTCTCCTGATATAACAATTATATGGCACTGTTAAATACACAATTGCTTCTACAAATATTCTTACAGAACTTAAAACATGATCGCCAATTGCAATATCAAGAAGAAATATCAATCACACATAACATAGATGTTATTACCGGGAAAGAATAAAGCTAAAAACCCCACTATCATATATTATGTTTATATCATGGATCATGAAACAATCTCATACAAAAATCTAATCCAAGAGCTCTCAGTACAATATACAATCATCTCACACTGTCATACAAAAATTGGAAAATGCATGTGCCAATTTACTGCCTCCAGACAACCTGCCTCTTCTGTGCAATCCCTGCTAATGGAAAAACCTGCAAAATGAATTCAAATCCCTCTTTCCTAGATTGTGCATTCCTCATGGGCACATCCACTGTGTGTGTGGTTGCATGAGTGCACTCACTAATGTCACAACTGATAGTTAAACTGTTCCTTTCACCTGTTATCTCAACTGGGTCTCCACTGGATCTGACATGCATGTAGTTAATAGTGGTAAATATTCAGTTGCATGCGAGATCACTAATTGTGAATTAATTAATAATTAATTCACTGATCTCTCACTAGTGTAAGTTTAGTTACAGCTAGTACAACTAAGCTTAACTCACTTAACCGAGTTAAACTACTTCACAACTCACATAACTACACATCCAACTCTGTTAAAACTTCGAATCACTCAGTTACAACTAATTCTACTTGGATATCCCACCAGTCAACCTTTGAACTCAAATTTCCTATAACTAACTGGCTTGCCATTTCAGTTAACTATTTTCAAGTAATTATGAGATAACATATTAATATTTATTATCCAATTTATTTAAGGGAAAAATAAATTAGACACACATTTCTTGTTGACTTTTCAACACTCCCTCTCAACAAGAAAGGGATTATCCCTCACCCCAATCCTGTCTCTATGGTATTTGAATTTGCTCTTGGTGAGTGCCTTCATAAGAATGTCTGCATCCCAATATTTCGTAGGAATGTACTGAAGCAACATGATCTTTCGCTGCACACAATCTCTGAGATGATGATACCAGATATCTATATGCTTATATCTATCATGAAACATAGGATGAATTGAGATTTTAATGCAACTCTGATTATCACAATGAATCACTATTGGATCTAAATGAGAACCAAACAAACCAACCAATATCTTTCTCATCCAGATAGCCTCAGATGCAGCTTGAATCGCGGCCATGTATTCCGATTTCACTGAATTGAGTGCCATGGATCTCTGTTTCTTGCTATACCAAGAAACAACTATATATCTGATACTAAATATCCCCCCTGATGTCCTCTTTCTGTTCGTTGGGCTGCCCTCCCAATATTCATCCGTGAAGCCATGCAACTTCACCTCATCTGTCTATCTGTACCATAAGCCATACTCAAATGTGCCCCTCATGTATCTCAAGACATGCTTTCCCACCTTCCAAAAGATCTTGGTAGGCTTAACCATCGCTTGACTCAGCTGGTTAACCGCATAACAAATGTCTGGTCTCATGTTCACTAAATACATTAGCAAACCCAGTAACTGTCAATAGACAGTAGCATCCACTACCTCTCCAGAAGTAGCATTCTCTTTCCTCCAGTTTCCTGGAAGAGGAGTATCCATGGGTTTGTATCCCTCCATGTGAAAATTACCCAGTATCTCCCTTTCATACTAGCCTTGAGACACAAAAAGTTCACCATCTCACTGCCATATTTCCAATCCAAGGAAATAATGAAGGAGGCCCAAATACTTCATCTCGAACTCCTTTGCAAGGTCCTCCTTGCATGAATGTATCAGTTTCTCATCACCAGTTAGTATTAAATCATCAACATAAAGAAGAATGATTAAAATCTTACCCTCCACCACAATTTGGTATAGGTTTGCATCCGCTTCACTTTTGGTGAAGCCTAGTCCGATGAAATAGTTGTCTATCCGAGTGTACCAAGCATGGGGTGCTTGCTTCAACCCATACAACGCTCTCTTGAGTCTGCACACATGTGACTCCCTGTCAAAGGTCTCAAAACCTTATGGCTTCTCAATGTACACTTCTTCCTCAATGATCCCATTGAGAAACACAATTTTTACATCCATCTGATGAATGCGCCAGCCCATCTGCACTAAGCGTGCAAGGATGGATCTTATGGAAGAGTACCTTGTGATAGGTGAAAAGGTCTCATCATAATATATCCCCTCAATCTGTGAGAATTCTCGGGACACAAACCTGGCCTTGTATTTCTCCACACTCCCATCAACAACTTGCTTTACCTTGTAGATCCATCTCGAACCTACCACTGATTTGTCGACTGGTCTTGGGACAATTTCCCATGAACTATTTTTGACAATGGAGTCATACTCCTCCACCATAGAATCAAACCAAGTGGGATCCTACACTGCTTCCTGAAAGGAAGATGGTTCAGTCACAATAAATTTTCTCATGAGATCCTTGTATCCAGTAAATCGATCAGAAGACTGTCTTTGTCTGCGCTATGAAGTAGGGGTTCCTACATTCTGTGCATCATCTAGTCTCATTCTATCAGCTTCCGTGGTGTTATTTCTGCCATTTTTGATGGATGACTCTGCTTGAGTGGCTTCCTCTACTCCATGAACCTCCTCATGTGGCTAATCCACATCTAGAAACTCATCTTTGGGAACCACCAGTTCCTCCTCTGCATGCAAGTCTAGCTCCCTCTCAAGCGAGAACCACATGGCTTTCCCCTCATCGAATTTTATATCCCGCCGCATAACAGTCATCTTACTGTTAGGAAAATACACACGATAATTATGCAGTTTTTGTGTGTACCCCCTAAAAATCCCAAATTCAGCAGTCGATTCCAACTTCTTCCTAGCATCCTTGGTCACATGCACATAAACAGATGAGCCAAAAATCTTAAAATGTGAAACATCAGGTTTCTTACCAGTGAAAGCTTCTTCAGGTGTACTCATGCCAAGTACTCTATGAGGACAACAGTTTTTCACATAAACCGTAGTGTTGCATGCTTCCACCCACAAATGCATTGGTAGGCCCTGATCATGCAATATCGCTCATGCTGCACCCACGATCATTCTGTTCTTCCTCTCTGTGACCCCATTTTTCTATGGGTTATGAGATGCTATGAGGTCTCTTCGAATTCCTTCTTTGCTGCAGAAGTCTTTGAATTCGTTAGAGATGTATTCTCCACCATTATCGCTCCTAAGAGACTTCATTTGCTTTCTCGACTCTTTCTCCACCAATGCTTTAAAATAACAGAACTTTGAGAATGTTTGATCCTTCTTCTGCATGAAGAAGATCCAACATTTACGAAAAAAGTCATCAACAAAAATAACATAATACTTATGTTTTTTTGTTGAAGCAATCAAGAATGGTCCACACACGTCTGTGTGAATTATCTCCAGGATCATCGAAGCACGGTTCTCCTTTTCATGAAAGGTGGACTTTACATACTTCCCCATGGTGCAACCCTTGCACTGATCTATCTGAGCAAGTGTTCCCATTGGAAGTCCAATAGATATTTGTTGCATAATTTTCAAGGTTCCATGATGAAGATGGCCCAATCGCCTATGCCATAATTCGCCCTCATCCCGGCTCGCCACTTTTTCTGCCTTGCCCATCATGGAAGCGCAGCCATCTACCTCCAGCTTGTAGAGATTCTTAACTAAAATCCCTATCTTCTTGACTTGAACCGTTGTTTTATGTCACAGGAAATATTTTCCATAACTAAAAACAACGTCATAGCCTCTATCCTCCAACATTGCAACCAAGACCAAGTTTTTCTTCAGACTTGGAACATGCATAGTATATATCAATTGAAATGGTTTACCTGACTCCCTCTGAAAGGTAATGGTACCAATTCTAGTCACACTGTATCGTCCATCATTGCCCATCTCAATATGCATTTTGATATCTTTCTCCTCCAAGTTACTGAAAAGGTCCTTATCTCCCGTCATGTGGAAGGAAGCCCCACTATCCAAATACCACACTGATCCCAATGCACTTGAAGCCATGCATGAGATCAAAGAGAAGCCAAGTTCGAATTGCAAGGTAAGGGCCTCACCATTTGCAGCTCCAACAACCTTCTCATTCTTCTTCTTCGATGGACAATTAGTAGAGAGATTCCCATGTTCATGACATTAAAAACACTTCACTTTGGACAAATCCATCTTCTTTCCTTTAGACTCGGATTTTGAATGGAATTTATTCCCCTTCCCTTTCCTTGCCTTGGAATCCAAAGAACAATCCTCTTCATCATCATGCTTTTATGAAGATCCATCTCTGGTGTTTCGCCTAAGCTCCTCCTGCACTAGATCTGACCATAGTTGTTCCCAATATGGCAATGTTTCCCTTCCATTGACAGAGTCTTGATATCTGTGCCAACTCTTGGGAAGTCCTAGGAGTGCCAAGCTCACCAAATCATCATCAATGACTTTTATTCCCACACTCCCCAGCTCATCGCGACTGTTATTCCCACACTCCCCAGCGCATCGCGACATTGGACAAACTTCGTGAGATATTTTGGAATGGAGTTTCCCTTCTCCATATTGATCTTCCTGAGTTTATCTTTGAGCACCAATTTCTTATGGTCATTGTTGTTTTGGAATAGATCCGTCAAAGCCTTCCACATTGCATATGGTGTGGCTTTCCCATGGAGGTTTGAGACAATGTGGTCTTGTACTCCCTCCAACAAGATCCTCCTCGCCTTTGCCACTTTATTTTTCCATGCATCAAGATTTGCAGTGTCTGCAACATTTGGCTTAGGAACATCTTTGTCAATAAATTCCTTCAAGCCATTGTCTTCGAGTACTGCCTCCATCCTATCCTTCCAAGAAATATAGTTTGATCAGCCCTCGAGTGCATACTCTAACCTCAAGCCATTGAAATCCATTTCGATCTTGAATCAGCTGTAGCACCAAGAATTTTTTTTTGCAAATTCGAATTCTATCCAATCACAAACTCAGCTTCTGCAATCTTCCACGCTCTGATACCATGTAGAAATTTCAATACAAATTATGTGTTTCCTAGATTCTCCTTATCTAACAATTATATGCCAATATTAACTACATAATCACTTCTACAAATATTCTTGCGGAATTTGAAACACGATCACCAATTGCAATATCAAGAAGAAAGATCAATCACACATAACACATATGTTTTTACTGGGAGATCATAAAGCTAAAAACCCCACTATCATATATTATGTTTATATCATGGATCATGAAACAATATCATACAAAAATATAATCCAAGAGCTCCCAGTACAATATACAGTTGTCTCACACTATCATACAAAAATTGGCAAATGCATGTGCCAATTTACTGCCTCCAGACAGCTTGCCTCCTCTGCGCAATCCCTGCTAGTGGAAAAACTTGCAAAATGAATTCAAATCCCTCTTTCCTAGGCTACGCATTCCTCATGGGCACATCCACTATGTGTGTGGTTGCATGAGTGCACTCACTAATGTCACAACTGATAGTCAAACTATCCCTTTCACTTGTTATCTCAACTGGGTCTCCACTGGATCTGACATGCATGTAGTTAACAATGGTAAATCTTCAGTTCCATGTGAGATCACTGATTGTGAATTAATTAATAATTAATTCACTGATCTCTCACTAGTGTAATTTCAGTTACAAATAGTACAATTGAGCTTAACTCACTTAACTGATTTAAACTACTTCACAACTCACATAACTACACATCCAACTCTGTTACTACTTCAAATCACTCAGTTACAACTAATTCGACTTGGATGTCCCACCGATCAACCTTTGAACTTGAATTTCCTATATCTAACTGATTTTCCATTTCAGTTAACTATTTTCAAGTAATTATGAGATAATAGATTAATATTTATTGTCCAATTTATTTAAGGGAAAAATAAATTTGACACATATTTCTTGTTGACTTTTCAACAATGTGTGGAGGGGCTACATATGAATTGGGAAAAATACTCAGTGAACCAGTTAGACTAAGACTTCCCCAAAGCTCAAGATCAAGGCTATGAGTTCCACTTTAGTTGGCTACTTATCCTCATCACGTTCATAGCTTGGGAGATGCCGAAAGGTGCGACCTTTCCTGAGCTAGAACCATCTGAACCCTTAGCTGCGAAGTTCACTTCATTATGGTATTCAAGCGATATGGGAAAACAATGGCAATCAAATGTGGTGTTACACACCTACTACCTATAGTTAAAGAGGGCTATTGAGGCTGTCTCTCGTATAACACGAAACACCCTGATCTGGATTATTTTCGGCACGAAATGAGAGCAGAGATATAATAAATAAATGCACAGAGATATTGCGTATATCCAGTAATATAACAAAAATATCTCAGAGATGCAACCATAAACATAGAGATACAGTAATACACGATTTCTATTAATGAAAGAAATGTATAGAGACTGTAAAAATACAGAGTGAAAGACTCGCTAGAATGGTGGCAGCTTATCTCTGAGAAGAGATGTGACGACTACTCGCATTCGCAAAAAGATGGTTACAATGAGGCTCTGGAGGCCTTTTTACACTAATCGGGAATGCCAAAAGTCCTAGACATCCAAAAACCCAACCCTAGGAGATGAAGCGCCAAAAGTCATGTGGGCCCCGTTTGGGTAAGTTGGTGCATCAACTTCCCGGGGTCGTAACTTTTGCATACGATCTCCGTTTTAGG
>ML790933.1:64009-82695 GCA_009831015.1 Picea engelmannii
TCCTTGTTTACGACCAAGCTCACGATAAATTGGGGACAGGAAAGTTAGAACCCATGTGGCATGGTCCCTACATCGTAAAACATGTCCTACATAAAGGTGCCTACGAATTAGTTGATCATGAAGGAATTTCCCTAGGAGAGCCCCGAAACAGGCTTTACCTTAAGAAGTACTATGCCTAGATCGCCTAGCATTTGTACTTTGTACATTATTGTATTTAGTTTTGGTGTGTCTATTTATTTTGCGTGCTCGAGTTTTTACCATTGCCACTCATGACTGTGCTTTTGTTTTCATGCGCAGATGATGTCTTCCTTTCCTATCTTTTTTGGGTTTGCGGATGGCGCTAGCCGACATACCCGGAACATTGCTTCAACAACTTGGGTTATTTACCAATTTGACCAGGTGGTGAGTTCAGGAGGCATCTGTTTAGGACCAGCAACCAACAATATGGAATAATATCATGCTGTCATTGGACTGTTGACCCAAGCTTCCTCTCTAGGTATCTCTCGCATCATTATTTACTTAGACTCCCAACTGGTGGTTTTTCAACTCAACCGCATCTACGCTATCCGTAGTCCTATCCTGCTACGCCTACACTTGCAAGTTCACCGTCTCGAACAAATGTTCGATTACATCAAATATAGACACATTCCGAGAGAACTTAATAGTGTTTCAGATTCGTTAGCTAATTATATCATGGATCGGTATCTTGCCCACATATAAGATTCAAGGAAAGCAAAACTGTACATTACATGTAAATTAAAACACATCACAGACATCATCATGTACAAATCATTGGCACCATAAAAAATCAAAACTATATATATATATATATATATATGGCGTGACTGAAATGTTTGTATTACATCAAAAAGTGTGTAGAAGAGAAAAATATTGGGTCTA
Organism: Picea engelmannii; assembly: GCA_009831015.1. Taxonomy (NCBI): domain Eukaryota; kingdom Viridiplantae; phylum Streptophyta; class Pinopsida; order Pinales; family Pinaceae; genus Picea; species Picea engelmannii. The sequence goes on from ML790933.1 coordinate 64,910, forward strand.
TTCACCCATACAACATCGCCTGACAAGGCATACAAAAACATGATCACGGGAGAGACTCTAATCTCCCCGCACTACGTTATGCTGTGAGTAACACACTACCGCATGCACTACGCACCTCAACAGAGAATTGATATTCTCCAATACTCCTACAGTGTGCCTTTGCAGATGTAAAGGCACTTCCCCCCTCTGCAGAGGATGGATACCCATCGTAAGGCCTTGGAGGTTCCTCTCAACCTCCCGGAGACCTACTGCTGGTACTGCCGGATCTGCTGCAACTGGGGCACCTCCACGATGCCCTGGTATTGGTATATCAGCCGGGCGCACTACTCCCTTGTCTGCATGTTGGAAACAAAACATATGTTAAAACTCTTTTACATGCCCCCCCAAAAATATATATACATCAAAAACTTAAAAAATAAAAACTAGACAAGGTATGGGTTAGTCTCTTACCTGAATTGTCCTAGTCTTCCCCCGCGGGCAAAATCAAGTCCATACTCCCACGGAAGTCTACATCAGCATAAGGGAATTCCTCTATCCAGAGGTACTGCCGTCTCAGCCAGGCAAAGAAATCACCAGTGAAATGGAACTCTGACTCCGAAACTAGCCTCGGAGACAAACTAGTTCACCTTTCCATCCTAGGTTCATCCACTGGTCGTACCGCCAGTGCTATCTGAGGCTGCATCTGAGGGATGCGCTCTAGAAAAAATGAGAGAAAAAACGAGCCATAGCCGAACTACTTCTGACCAGTCCTGCACCGTGAGATCTGTTCCTTCACATTCCGAAGGAACGCTGCACTCCAGTTGAACAGTGTTGGTTCCAAACACTGAACACCATAGTCCACCTGTGATCTCGATGCCAGATGAGCACTAGTGCTGCCGGTCAATCTTGTGATAGCGAACAGTATAGACTGGAGGGGAAAATATCGAATATCCTTGATAGGGATCCTGCACCCTACCAACCTTGCTCCCAGGATGCAGTGGCGTGCCAGATACACGTCCACTTGTTCAGGTAATGCCCGCTGCCCAGTGAAAGATATGGGGACCCCTCTTTTCAAGAGGCCGGTCAAAAAGTAAATGTATTCTAACTCAATGGTTAGAAGTTGCGTGCCGATACAGAATCCTTGTTCCACAACATCCCAGAGGCCAATCATATGCTCAAGCAGTAACATCTCTCTCTTCATTTTTTGTAACTTGAAGAACTTGAGCAAGTCACAAGCCCGTAGATCGTCCCGTGTACAAGGACTCCGTAGAGTATCTAAATAATCCATCTCATTTTCCCTCTCTTTCCATTCAATCATGATTGCCGAAGGTACCTATAAAACAAAAAAATCAAGAATTTCATTATTCCTCACGTTTTGGCAATTTTGGCGATTTTCAAAAGCATTTTAAAACATGAAACAACATGCCCACATCATCTAAAAGAAACCACTCACTCTTTTTAACCACCACGCCCTTTAACATTTGTCAAATAATGATAAAAACATTTCAAAAATGCAAAACGACTTTGGGGGCTGCGTGGGCATTTGGGGAGATTTTTTATGAGTTCTTTACTAAGAATGACCTACCTAATTGATTGCAAGGGTGTAGACATCCTAATCACCCTTCTCTAAAGCATTTTTTGTAAAAGAATCCCCCTATTTTATTAATTTTTAAAAAGAGGCCGATTTGGTTCAAAGAGGGGTGACTTAGGGCTTTGTGTTTTAAAATAAATAATGCTATGAAAATGGATCTAAAACCATGCAATTGAAAGAGAAAAGGATGGACACCTACCTGGTTCAAACGGTGAGTGAAATGATCGATCGTAGCTCCGACAGCGAGAAAAACAAGATTTGCTTCAAAATGAGATTCTCCACTACTCCAAAAATCCTTGCAAATGAAATGGTAAACGAATTTTAAAATCAATTGTTATTTATAAAATTTCATTTTTTATAAGGTATGGTCATTTTTGGGTTTCTCTTATGATGTAATGGATTCACTAAACTCTGGTTTGTAGCTTTGGCATCGCAGGTTTCTTGGCAGTCCTGATCGGTTATTCACCTTGTCGCACTTATGAGCATAGTCTTAGTTCATTCTCGAGCTCGACAATATGAGAACGTAACTGGGTAAACTTTTATCTCTTTTTCGGACCCGTACGGATACGAACACACGAAAAAGGAACCCCCCTGGAGTCTCCTTTAAACCCTTTTCAGACTCTCTAAATATGAAAAGATTGTCGAGTGATATTGCTTCCTTTCACACTCGTTAAAAGGTTAGAAAGGGCGTCTTTCGAGCGATATTTTAACCCTTTTTCAGTCTTGTTGGACTATTGTGCGAAAAAGGAACTGAGAGAGTTCTCTTTTAAGTGTTTTTCCAAACTCTATAATCCCAAAAAATCTTCGAGTTTTCTGTCTTTGGACTCGTTAAAGCACACATCGACATGCCCATATGGGACCAAACCCTTACTTCTTCTGGTTCGATAAACATAGGAAGAGGAACTTACCGAAGGTGAGTTATATCGAGCATGTGTTATCCTCCTCGAGCTCATTAAATCAAAAAGAGGTACTCATCTATCTGGATGGGGGAACAAATTGAAAGGAGCAAGCCAAGCAGTCTCTTGAGAACATCATCCAACACGTCTTAGAGTCACCCTTGAACACGACACTTTGTCACTTTGCATATGTCATAATCCTCTAAACCTCTGCACTGAGCCAATCCTCCGAGTTCCTTTCACTCCTTTGGGTCACCCGACGTAAGTCACAATATCCATTACATAGTATTGATCCATGTCATGTTCTGCTGTTGTGCCTCAGTGTTCAAGAGAAGTATCCGCCTCGAGAGTCAGCCATCCCAAATATCTTGCCTCAAAACCTGTGTTAGTCCATGACCATTTAATCTGCCAATTACATATCCATGTCCATTTTGTGTCGTTGATGGGGGATCCATCAAATCCCTCCCTCGACGAGTCTATTCCTGTCAACTTCAACACATTATCCGGGAATCAGACTTAGAAACTAGTTAGTACTTTGGGACCTGCATGCCTCAATGGCAGGCCTCCTCACGTTTGATAGTAGGTCTACATCATTGACCTCTGATCGAATGATTCCACAGGTGTTCAACTTCATATCATCTATTCACATTCGCTGGAATGTACTAGGGTACCTTGGGAATCATTGGCATTAATGGTGATCTCCCTCGCACTTGTTAACGGTTCACACCATTGACCGGTGATCAAGTGGTTTCTGCCATGTTCGATGTCAGGACATCTATTCACATGGTCAGATTTGTACCATATTGGGATTGGTAAGAAGACCTTGGGCTGAGTAACCACTTTGATATATACTTTGCCTAGGCTGCAAAGGAGTATTTATTGGACAGGAACACATACACTGTCACATAGATCCACTTTGTATTGGTCCTGGCTATGTCTTGTCATCTCGTAGATCCACTGTGTATTCTTTGTGGCTACGAGCAGTCCGAGTCATCAGAGTATAGATCCACATTGTATATTCGGTGGCTATACCTTTTTCATCAATACAATTATGGATCCGTAGTGTATTTGATGGCGACCATATCTTGCAAGTCTTGATCACCCAAGCATAGGTATGCCTGCCTTGGGTTTTGAAATAGGTCATGATATTTGTTGGATGTTTGTGTGCAGATTCCGTCAGGTTCTCCGAGTCTATACCCTTGCTTGAGCAACTACAAAGCATTTCAGTTATCAGTTCGCATCTTCTAACTTCATACTTTGGGGGGAAATCTGTTACACATCGAAATTACTCACTTTGATAGTGTCACAAGTGTCATCATTACAAAGGTCGCAAGTGTCGCATTTTGCTCACAAGGTCGCAAGTGTCGCATGTTGCTCACAAGTGTCGCAAACATCAAACAAAGCATACTACCATGATGCCTATGTCGTGCCTATAATGACATGAGAAGGACACTTGAAACACCTCAAACATTTGATTTGGAAGAGGAGAAATGAGTCAGTAGGCTTGCAAACCTTTTTCCATCTGAAAGCACCTCAAAAAATGAGTTTTTGGAGGGGAGTTCTCCCCCTTACACTATCTCGGAGTGTCGACGCTCCCCCTTACACTATCAGGGAGCGTTATAATGCTCCCCTGGCCCATTTGAGGGAGCGCTATAGATTTTGAAAGTGTTGGCGCCCCCCTAAAGCCTACTAGGGAGCGCTACAACACTCTGATGGCCCTTTTGAGGGAGAACTACCTATTCTGGGTAGTTGTTAAGCTGTTGAGATGAATGGGGGAAACATCTTTTAATTCTTGGAAGGCAGTTGGATTCGAATCCCTAGTCCATCCATGATCTTAGGACAGGTCCTCAACTGAAGGAGGCAAATCCTCAACTTCCCCAATGATATCTCAAGTGGTTAAAGCCTCTCCAAGGCTATATAAGAAAGCTTTCTAATGGTGAAAGAGGACTGAAAAGGAGAATGACACCAAACTTATGATCTCATAAGTGGTGCTGGGGAAGAACTGTTGGTATGAAACTTATGATCTTGGAGAAAATACACAGTCAACCAAAGGAGAGTGATCAGTGAAGCTGTTGTTGTCCAGGTTGTGGATCTTTCAGGCAAGGGTTAGACTAAGAGGACTTGACGAAGCTGTCGCATTCGCATCTACGATTGTAAGTACTACTGTTGTTATTCTCATCAATATGACATGCTTGGCCTGTTTCTTTCTAGTTTCTGTCTAATGTCACATGAACTTATCATTGATTGATAGATCTGTTTTCAAGCTAATATCAATAGAGTAGGAAGTGGTCGTATCTTGTTTTGTCCACAGAACTCAGCGAGGAGCAAAGGATTAGAGCGCAACTCGGAGTGTGTAGGGACAAACGTCGATAAAAGGTACCTCTGTCATCCTTCCTTCTCATGTGTTAGCTTAGATAGATTTGAAAGGAAGTCAGTGTCCACGTTAAGCATTTTCTATCTAGAGTTAGGGTCAAGCTCTTAGAGGCGATCTACCTGTCGGCAAGGAGATTTTCCTACAACAGGGTCAGTATTTAGGGTTTTGTTGGTGCGTTGTTGAAGCGTTGAACCCTGGGTCTGCCCCTGTGCCAACACACACAAGTTTCCATTTCTAGATCATTCGAATAAGCGAAGAAAGCATCTCAAGACTTCGTTGATTATGAGACCATCAAAACCAGGTTAAGCTAGCAACAAAGGTATGTGTTAAATTTTATCAATTCGACGGTTGTAAAATTTTTATATTAGAATTTGATCTTTTACACAGTGCCTAACTATGTTCTAGCTGCAGGAAAAAATGCCTCTAAGAAATCCAATGACTAGATGCTCGCCGAGGGAACCTATGTTAAACAAGGCAGAAATTGGTGAGTGTTCTTCTCCCGACACTGCGAGGTAGTTGGAATACATTCCCAGGGTGGATCCTGTCATTAAAACCTCGACGAAGAAGGAGTTCATTCAACCCCCCACATTTGGAGATACTGAAGTAGCCACTGGGTCAAAAATAATGCTCCCATAGTGGGGACATTTTTTCAACAGAATGAACCAAGAAGAATACCCAAAGTGTATCCCACACAGTGAATCGGATGTAAGGGTGCTCGATGACCAAGTGTTTCTGAATATCCAATGGTCGTGCTTTCACATGGTAGCCTTTTGAACTCCATTTTTCCCATGCATGGAGATTTTGAGTTGGCTAATGGATAATACAGATGCTCAAAAGTGCCTCATTAATGACAAGAATGGTGGGTGTGTTGAAGTGTTTCTCCCAATAGAGGTTCAAAAGTAATGCAAAATCAAGGACCTAGAGGAGTGACTGAACACAGACTTCGTGGTCAAGTTCTATGAGTTACATGAGACCAGCTGATTAATGGCTTCCTGGTGGAAGGAAGACAAGAAATTTACAAACTAGACCAACGACTGGTACGGGACAGTGAACTCGAGGGAGCCATATATCTACTTGATGGCTCTAATCTACCGATTATATGGAGAAAAGGACTGCTCCAAGTTCTTAGAAGCATGGATTCCCCTGGAATACACTGTGATGATCTCAAGGAGTAGCTTCAACTGGGGAGCAATAATCTCCAAGCAATTGAGCATCGATGTACATTAGGCTCAGACATCAAAAGAAGAAGCACCCAATTTTCACATGGCCTTGTATATGCTAGATGTAATCTGCGCAAGGAATGTATTCGTTGGGATGGATTTGATTTGGCACATTGTAGTACTATTGGTTCATGTCTACTTCAGCATATTATGGGAGAACAGGTACAAAAAATATTATGCCCTTATTTGCGATGAATTCATTGCCTGAGTTTATTTGATTATTTAAAAGGGAATGCCCAAGGCTGTCTGTAGCAACCAAGAAAATGATCTCGAAGGTAGGCCACTGGTATCTAAAAGAAAAAACAACCTATATCAGGGTGTTTGGGGCCACTAGAGCACCACATTTACTCCCTTATCACATCCTAGACCGACTCATTGTAGGATAAATTTGTTATCAGACAATCCCGCAGGGCTATAACGCCACTTTAGTTAAGGAAAAGAAATGAGCATTTATACCCTACGAATTCCATGTGGGGTTTTATATAGTGAAATACACGGTTCAATCCAAATGAGAAGGTTTGAGTCATATTGAATTCAGGTTTCCGACAGACCAGTTTTGCAAGCACAAACCTAAAGGCCCAATCCCCCAACACGCTTTACAAGTATCATCATGTTGGCCATACACGCATGACAAGTTTGAAGTTGATATTTTTACAGAATGCCCTTAGAACTGGGAGGAGGTATTATAGAGGAAAACTAACCCGAACATGACTAGGTTCAAATCTATGAGCATGGATGAGCAAGTTGATACAATAGAGCAGTCGGATCAAGAAGCTCCCAGGGTTAGAGAAGAAATCAGAGTAGCAGAGACCATATAGGCACAAAGGAGAGGGTTGTTGTTACTATAAGGAGCCCATAGAGTCATTAACTAGTTAGAGAATAATCCTCAACTCATAAAAATGATGAATATCCCCTCAGATGACCCAATCACAATCAGAGAAGGGCCAAGGGGCTTAGAGTCAATTAAACTTGAGGAAAATATCGGTATGGAAAACCCTAGAGTTCCATCACCAGAGATTAGATCACTGGTGACCATTCCAACCCAGCCCAAGGTTTCAAGAACGCTAGGTGAAACAGGTGTACCAAACCCCCTGTTTGATATAATAACTATCTATGATGATGAAGAGAGTTTGGAGGTCTCCCTGGTAACTACAATACCAATTACAAAGGAGAAGGAACCTAAGAAAACATCTACCCCAAGTCCTGATGCTTCAGTTAAAAACCTTCTGTAGAGCGACCATGAGGTCGAAAGTGTCTTAGACACTGAGTTTCTCGACCTATCAGAGGCCCCAAAAGACAACTCGAGGGATGAGCTAGGATCGGGTGGTCAAAAAGAGGAAGTTCAACAACAAGATATCGAAACCTCAACAAATGATTACCAAGTAAGTGCTGAACCTATCACTAGTTCTTCAATTTTGGCCGATGTGTCACCAACCGATGAAAAACAAATGGAGGTCGAGCCATCAGAGCATATGAAAGAAGTCCAGGAACCAATCCCAGAATATATACACACAACAGGGAGCCTGGGAAACACTCTAACCTGGGGAGAACAACAAATCCCTAGGCATGTTGATGAGGTCATCGATATACAGATGATCGCTTATGACAGGAAGAGGAAAGCTATCATGAAGAGGACCACCAAGAAGAGAAGACTCATGTTGGATAGCTCGATTCTCATCGCCACGGAGGAGAAGCTGCTCAGTACAAAACATGCAAAGAAATCTGAGCTCATCAACGTAGGGATGGCTATCACTGATGCCACATTGGATCAAGCAAGGCAGGATGAAAAGGAACTAGCTGATGCACTAAAGCATCTAGATCATCTGTACCATTTGGAGAAATACTATAAAGACTCAATGCAGGCCACAATGTTTTTGAGGAGTGAGTTCCAGGATGCTTATGCAAAGTTCACAAATGAATGACATCTTTTCATTGCAGGTATAGTCGATTTCCAAGAAGATACCCTTATGGCACTAGCAACCTGCAAGGATGTGGAAAGGTGGTATGAAAAAGCATACCAAGCGGTAGAAAGAATTGATTACATCAACGCAGTGCAAAAGGGCGGAGACACAAAAGAGCACGGTATTCGAGTGCTAAGGGATAGAAAAATTTCTCAGATTAGGAAAGCATCCGAATACTAGGTAAGCATGGCCCAGGAACCTCAGTGGGAGATACAAAAGAAGTGGACCGAGTGTGAAAAAGGATGGGAAAGGAATAATTGGTAGATGAAATCAATTGGCCTCCCAAAATTTGGTTCACTTGAAGACTTTGTCGACCTGGATGACATAGTCAAGCGACATGCAGAACAAGACTCATCATGGGAATTAGAGATCACATAGGTGGAAAGCATGGCGCCAGGTCAAATATAACAATTTATAGAGCATCCGATCAAGGCTTGTGCAGTTCTGCAGCGGTTGAGTATACAAAGAACAAGCAGTAGAAGTGAAATAAATTTCAGCCCCAATGGACCAGCATAGGTTCCTGTATGCTAACACATGTGAGGATCTCTTCATCAAGTGGTCGAAATATAAGAGTCATCCACTCTCGTAGAACCATGAGATGATTCTCAGAGAACAAAGAGATCAAGCACCATGTGGCGATATTTTGTTTTACTTAACTTAAACTTGTAGCAGTTATTTTTAGTTATTGATTCTTAATAAATAAAGGGATTGACCTTTTAGCAAAGGTTGATGGTTTTGGGAAAAAAACCTCTTTTTTGTAATTGTAAAGAACTATTTATGAACAACCTTAATTGAGAAGTCTTGTTTAGGACTAGAGACAAAATTATGTTTTTTCATCAAAGGAGTTATTTGATTGGATTGAGGAGGAATTACTTCCAACTTTATTTCAGTAATTGATGTTGTAACGAGTAAGAGTTTATGAATCTATTGATAAGTTATCTGTTTCAATATTTTTTTAGTTCTTTTGTTCTTAATGATGGAAATAAAATCATTGTGCTAATGTGTGATTGATGTTAGAGATGAGGAAACTATTTTTCTTGCCACCATCTTATTACATGCGTATTTTTCTTACGATAATTGTATCTTAGTCATGATGAAGTACCAACAAGTTAACATATTAGTACTAGGCTTGTAATAGGTGTGAATATCTTTGTATTCATGCTTGAGCATGAGGGTTATCCCAATCTTAGCCTTCTTCAGTAGTTAAGAATCCCTTATACCAGTTGGTTTATACCAACACATCTAATTTTATCAGACCCATCTAATAAAAGAAAAGACAAAAAGAAGAACGTTTAATATGAAGGAGGAACTTTCATAGGAATGTATCTTATCAATAACCAAGTAAAGCTCATCGATAATTTAGCTAGATCGAAATATCTGAAGAACCATTTCACCATCAAACGCTGCAGAGTCTAATTGGGCCTCTAAGGCAGGTTTGGTTCCTGTTGTCGAGTTAAAGCGATCTTAGACCCCTCAATAGAACTGGCACTAGAAGGAGGGCCTGAATGAATGAATGGCTAACAATGTTTCTAATATAATATCTTGTATAGCTGATAGTTTCAAAACAACCCACATGCATGGTTAGTCATTCTCAAGATAGCCCACATACAAAGAGTACTCTCGAAATGAGTAACTCACCCCAGAACAAGGAAGAAAACATATTCCTTGAAATAACTTATGCTCTTCCTCACGAGGATTTGAACCAATTCACAAGAATCACAAGAGCTTACGCTCGAAAAATTGGATCGTTTCCCTTAGCTACTTCCTCGTAGAAAACAAGTAAGAAGACTAGTGGTCAATACCCCCAACCAGGTTTTTGTTCACATAGTAGAAGACATGATATATTTTTCCCTCACTGAGATCGAACAACCCCTTAAAATAATCCCCGAAACATCAGCTGGTAACTACTCTAAACCAGATGATTTCGAGTCTGATGAAGAAGGGTTAACTCGGATCACTCAGTTTCAGAATCAGACGACATGGAGGATAATAATGACAATAGTGAAGAGAGTGGAAATCCACCTCCAAATAATCAACCTTGGTTGGCCAGAGATGCTCTGGAAATCCCAGGATGGGTACATAACCTCCCTCAACATCGAGAAAAACTACTTTCCAAGTTTGACCCTGAAACCTCCGGATTGCCTGAAGACTATATTAAAAATTTCATACTGGCGATATAACTGATGAACTGGTGGCACAGGGGAAGACCTAGGGTTCAACGCTTAACAATGCACCAACAAAACCTCGACTACCAGCCCTTTCGGCAACACCTATGAAGAAGGTGAAGTCTCACCCGAGGTAGAAGCAGGGGGGTTACAGGACGCAGGTGTCTGTAACCAGGTCGGGACATGAATCTGTGATAAGAGAACTTCGCAGAATATTTTGTTAACACTTAGGAAGTGAACATGCATTAGTTTATTAGCCTCATTAAAATTGCAGAGCATAATCAAAGACAGATAAGTGCAGTAACAACAAGTGATTATGCACCCTGAGCACTTATCACTTAGCAATGTGAGTTAAGTCTAACATTAATTTACCTTTTATCATAAGTAAAATACTTAAACAACACAATATACATTCATTACACATCATAATAAAAGCACTAAGCAAATGCATAACAAAAATAACACTGCACAAAGCAAACCATGAGACACCAGATATATGTGGTTCACCCCAGAGTGGGGCTACATCCAAAAACTGCTTCGCCTCTTTATTATTCTCCAAAATCTTACATCTAGTCACTCATGTGCACTAAGCCACAGAGTCAAACTTCGCAAAAGACATGATATTTGTGCACTAAGCACTAGATCCTCCTTCTTTACCTTCCAAAAATATGTCAAATGCATAGAGCCTAAATCTCTTATCACAACACTTAACACCTTCTACAAAATCAAAATCGAGCACAAAGCCTTGAACACATACATTCCTTTGCACAAAGCACTGAGCACAGTCTACAATATATTCCCCTTTATTTATACTTTACAATAAGGCCTAAACATGGGGAAAATCAATGGGATGACATCCCATAAACCCGTTACAAAACCCTAGAGGACCCCTTACTGGGTCCACATAACCCTCAAAATAGGTGAGATCCGTGATCTTAAGTCCGCTTGGGTGCTCCGACTTCGACTAAAGTGTCGAAGTCCAAAAGTGGGCCCACACCTCCAAAACTGACCAAAGTTTCCCCAAAACTTGGTCGAGGGCCAAGAGACCCCCAACACTCACCTGTGACTCATCCCAAGTCACTCAGGTCCAGAAAATGTTGCTTCAAAATCCTTGAGCTTAACTTGAGTTGCCTCACCAGAGCCTCCTTCTCAACAAGCTCCTGGACATTCTGTGCTGTAACAATCCCTTCCAAGTGTTGTTCTACTACTGCAAATACTTGATCTAACTATGAACCTTGGCCATCGATCTCCTCGAACACCTTGTGAGCTTCATCCTACACAGGTTGTAACTTCTGTGTTACTTCCATCACCTTACCCTGGAGGGTAGTGATCTACTGTTGTATTGTGTGCTGCTCCTGGGATCTCTTCATCCTTTCAACTGTTGTGAACAACTTCATATGCGTCTAGAATGAAAATTCTTGTTGTTGTGCCTCCTGTAACTGAGCCTCTAGCTTCTTTAACTCTATATCCTCAGCGAGACATTCATATGTCCGAGCACTTCTGTCACTCAACTATTTACATGCTGAGGTGAGGGATTTTATACTTGCTACTAATTTTTTGGCAGACTCCTCCCTTTGGTCACACACCTCCTACGGGGTGCTCGACACTGTTCGGGCCTCCAATTTAGCTATCCTAGCCTGAAACTGATGGAGTGTCTTTGCAAGCTTCACTACTTGAGCTTCAACGAGCTCTTGCTCCTCCCATACCAAGCCTATCATAGAGTGACACAGTTTTCTTACTTCTTATTTGACCACGACTTTCTCTATGAGCAACTTCTCTTTTTCTTTCTGTAGCTGGGATTCACCAACTTTCTTTTCCTCTTGAAGCTTGGCCTGAAGCTCTGATTTCTCACTTTCATAGGTAGCTACACTGTCCTGTGCTGCTCATAACTATACTAGGACTCTGTCTTTCTCTTTTTGCAAGGATTAAATAGACTTCTCCTTCTCTTCCTGATCTTTCTGGAACCAAGCTTCTGTTGCATCATCAAGCCTTCTTAGCTGGGCTACTCTTTTAGAGGTCATTTCTCTCTGCTCCCTTCTATATGCCTTCAAACCTGCCTGCAATACTTTGACTATGCTGGAGGTATTCCTTTAAGGTTAACCTTAACATCCAAATTGGGGCTAGCCTGTAGTGCTGCGGGGGTGGGAAAATTGATGCTATACTGGGGGAGGGTGATCCAAATCCCTGGTTCACCTTACAAAGTTGGTTCATCCCCCAAGTCCACGGTCTATGATGAGGAAGGTGTAGATGGCGTAGTAGGCACTACGCGGACCAAGTGAACAACCTACTGCACTTTCTTCAGCTCCCTCTCAATCCTTTCATATAATCCACCTGTTTCTCTTCATATCTCTGCAACATGTCTTCAGAGGTGTCCTCCATAGCTTCGCAGACCAGACTAATGTCATCATCAGTGAGAGTGGATTCTTTGTTGAAGGTTTCTTTGGAGTAACTTTCCTATTTTTTGGTGTCATTGTCCCATCAGAGGGATCTTCAGGTGGTGGGGTGCTAGCTCCTACGACTGGTGATGGAGGGAGGTTAACTTTAGCTTCGCCTCCAAATTTCTGTTCTTCTCCTTCATCTCCTCCTCCCTGTCCTTCTACTTCATCTCCTCCTCCTCCTAGCGAGATAGAGCCATTATCTCCAGAGGTTTTATTTTCATCCTCTTCATCACTCTCTATGTCCTTGACTTCAACCTGCCTTTTGCGTTGTATCTACTTCTTCATCCCACTCGACTGTCTGATATGTTCAACTCGTGTGACCATCGGGCTTCCTATAGTATCAGTGTCAGATAACGCTGCATCGATGATAGGTACAAGAAATTATTTTGGCCATTCCTTTATAATCTGTTCCATATCTTCATCTATGAGCTTATAATATGGCTGCAATTCTTCCTGGTGCTCATCTCTCCAAACGGTGATGTAAATGAAGTGGGTATTAGCGTGGAAATTTTCTATGGGCTGATACTGATGTAGTGTACATGGGGTCATACGGGGGAATGATTTAATGGGGATTTTCAACTGCTGATAATATCTGTGAAACACGACATTGGATTGCCACTACTTCGTCATGTAATTGGTAAACCACAAGGTGGAAAACCGAGTGGCCAGGGGCTCCGTAGGTTCAATCTCTGGGAAAGTATCTCTTTTAGGAATCTGCCAAGTGACAAATGCAATTAGGATGATCAACCAATAGTAGTGAAACTCATATTGTAAGTCTTGGGCTTCGCGACAATATTTTTCTAGCTCGTTGACAAGGTAGTTCACCCAGTTCATCTGTAGGCCCTCCACACACTTTCCTGCGAGGTCCACCACAAAACCAGTGAACTTTGTGGGGCGTTTCTTCCTCACTAGTTTGCCAACTAGGAGTTGACAAGTAAGGCGCACTGCGCTATCCTATATGGAGGCTACCTTGTAACCTCGCTTCCCCTTTTCTACCTCTCCATAGGCTTCTTTGATGCGCTATGCTAAAGAACGGTCTGAGGTCTTCCCCGAATAAAACTGTTGTGGGTCAGGACCCTTCAAAATTAAACCTGTGATCCGGTGAATCGATGCTGGATCCACATTAATTCTTCTATCAATCCATAGATATCTTCCATGATATCACGATAGAAGGAGTTTAACACAAGCGTTAACCTCTTGGTGGTGGCCAAAATGTGGGATATTCATTACGGTTAATATGGTTGACTGCGCCAACCCCTTGATCCATGGCTACAAGACGAGGCAATGTTTATTTTCGTTTGTCTTCGTTAATTAACGATGAGGATATAACGTGGTGTACTTCTTCCGGTCTCCTAATTTGAAGTCATTATGCTTCAACAACGAGATCTGCCCTAACTGACTTCCTAATATGCGAATTCCGTTCAGAATGTACATAGTGAACACAAAGTACTCAAAATCATGAGGGATACTGTCACGGTTAAAAATGCCAGTCAAAGGTGGAATATACTCAGGTAGGGTCGAGAGGATCTACTTCACGTTAACCATATCACTATGGTGCTTGTTTCTTTGTTTAGTTACAGAGTTGATGCAGGTGGAACGACATCCGGTCGAAGGGAAAGCTTGCAGTCCCCTAGTATATGATGCTTGAATACCTTCAGATATAGGTCTGTCGGCCATGAGTTTCCTAAGAACTTCCTCGACAGACTTCTCAAAGTCAATGGGTTCCCCTGAAATTCTATCTTTTAACAGACAAACAGACAAGTGGGGTATACTTTCAGATACCGATAGGAAGCATAGTTCGATACTTGGACAATTCTCAACTTAACTCAGTCAGTCATGGGTAGAAAAAAGTGGTCTCAACACCATGATCGACGAACTAAATAGGAGGGGCGGTCGTGATGGATCTTCCAACGGACAAGAACTAGAGTTAAATGCTTCCATTAATGTAAATATAGTTGTTATGGCATGGTCTCAACGTCCAAAAACAGTCTATAAACCCATAAATGTGTTTCCTAACCATTCTGGAGCGTCATTCTAATGGTTGGGGTGCCTCCAATGGTTATATAACTTTTCCAAGGCGAAGTCCAAATCTTCTCAGACCTGCTATTCCAACAAGGTTCAAACCCTGTGAACCTGCCTCCTACGAGATTCCGGTCTGTGAAGTCTTCCATCTAGTTTTCTTAACTTCTTGTAGAGAAGCACCCTAAGCACTGCGAGTTAAGTATAGCATTCATTTAACTTTTATCATAAGTAAAATACTTAAGCATCAAAATATACATTCATTACACATCATAATCAAATCACTAAGAAAATGCATAAAAGAAATAACACTGCACAAAGAAAACCATGAGACACCAGATATACATGGTTCACCCAAGGGTGGGGATACGTCCACAAACCGCTTTGTCTCTTTATTATTCACCAAAATCTTACATCCAGTCAATCTTGTGCACTAAGCCATAGAGTCAAACTTCACACAAGACAGGAGATCTGCGCACTAAGCACTAGATCCTCCTTCTTTACCTTCCAAAAATAGGTCAAATGCATAGAGCCTAAATATCTTATCACAACACTTAACACCTTCGACAAAATTGCAGTCAATCACAAAGCCTCGACCACATAAATGCTTTCACACAAAGCACTGAGCACAGTCTACAATACATTCCCCTTTATTTATACTTTACAATAAGGCCTAAACACGGGGAAATCCCATGGGCCGACATCCCATAAACCCATTACAAAACCCTAGAGGACCCCTTAATGGGTCCACATAACCCTCAAAATAGGTGAGCTCTGCGATCTCAGCTCCACCTAGGTGCTCCTACTTTGACCAACGTGTCGAAGTCCAAAAGTGGGCCAAAACCTCCAAAAATGACCAAAGTTTCGCCAAAACTTGGTCGAGGGCCAGAATGAACGTACAACATGAGGACGTCGTATGTAGAATTTTTCCCTATACCTTTGATAATTTAGACTCGACTTGGTATTTTAACTTGCCCGTAGGGTCCATAACTAGTTGGACGAAGTTTCAAAAAGATTTCTTAGACAAATTTGCAGAAGAAACCACCATAAGATCTTTGATGGTTGAACTCTTCACCGCCACCATGATTTCAAAAGAGAAGGTTAAAGACTTCAATCAATGGTTTACCATTAGCCTGAACAAATTTCAACCCGCAGCTAAACCTACTCAGGAGTTGCAAATTGAGGTATATGCTAATGCTCTCCCTGCGTCTATTTCTATGTTTATGAAAAGGGCTTCCAAACATACCCTAGCTGAGAATTTCAAGGAAACAAAAACGATTGAATTCCAAATGAAGGGATGCAAAGAGGGCCAGGTCTCACTACTTAAGAAGGAAGTTCAACCTCCGCCCAGGAGAGGATTGTTGTTGATTAGACCTCTGAGAAAACAAACAAAGCAAGGTCCTGAAAAGGGAAGCATAGACATAGAAGTCCTACAACAGATGATCAAGAAACTCTTGAATGAAATCATAGACATGAAGAGAAGTGTCGGGGAAGGAAACCTAGGTCAAAGGCCCTATAAACCCTTTTTCAAGAGAAACCCACCTCTGAAAGTGATTGAACCTCCCCCAACCAACTTAAACACTGTTCTGGGTAATGCAGCCTCCGACTCTTTCTATATGTATCATCAAGAGAAACATTCCAAAAGAGATTGTCCCCAATGGGTTCATGCTATGAATTTAATTTCCAATCGGTTCCTAGATGAAGTTTCCCTTACTGAACAATCAAGCGACTCAACGGTAAACATCGTTGATGAAGAGGAAGTTGATACGCCGAAAGAAACAACCATGTTTTTAAGGGATCCTGACTTGTCGATGCCTCCCGATGATGTATTTGAGGTTCATGAACCACCCGCTAAGGTTTTGGTTATGCAAATGCAAAGTAAGGGTCAACCGGTCTCAAATGACCTTACCATTGTCCAATATTCTAAGAGAAAACAAACAAACAATCACTCGAAAGAACCTTTTGTCTCCCAAAGGAATCCTATAAACATCCATACATGGGAATCACCCAAGCTAGACTACAACATAGTAAAAGAATAAAAAAAATTGAAGGCTAATGTGTCAGTCATGGACATGTGTAGAATTTCCTAGCAAAAGGATTTTATGTTACAAGCCTTAAATTCAATAGAGGCCCCTATTGTGAACGCTTTCTCTATAGATAAAAAAGGAAAGCCTTTTGTCCCACCTTTCCTTTTAACGTTTGAAGTCTTCAACAAAAACCTCCATAACTGTTTAGTCAACCCAGGGGCATCCTCCAATGTCATACCATTATCTATCTGCAATAAATTAAATGCAATTACTCTCAAAAGTGATAAACATGTTATACAACTAGATAGAACTCAGGTAAAAATTATTGGGGAACTCAAGGATGTAGTAATTGACATCATAGGCTAATTTTCTAATAGAACATAGGCTAATGTCTACTACTAATAAAACATAGGCTAATTGTCAATTACTTGAACAAATTAATAGAACTCAATGTTCTATTAAGCATAGACTAATAGAACATTTTGAGGCCTTTAATATTACCAAGGTTGATCCAGGTGGATATCGGGGGCCACCCACCTTTTCCAAATGGCTCAAAACAATTTTCTGACCATTTTGGCAATTTACTATTTTTAGCAGGTTTTCACTTCCGGGGCCATTTTGAGGGCCTAAATGAAGTTTTTTCGAGATAGTGGTTCTCAATGATATCCAAAGGCATAATTGAGCCCCCAAAATGAATCTCCTCGATGATACCTTTCCAACGAGCTATCACACGCCTAAAACGGAGATCGTATGCAAAAGTTACGACCCCGGGAAGTTGATGCACCAACTTACCCAAACGGGGCCCACATGACTTTTGGCGCTTCATCTCCTAGGGTTAGGTTTTTGGATGTCTAGGACTTTTGGCATTCCCGATTATTGTAAAAAAGGCCTCCAGAGCCTCATTGTAACCATCTTCTTATGAATGCGAGTAGCCGTCACATCTCTTCTCAGAGATAAGCTGTCACCATTCTACCGAGTATTTCACTCTGTATTTTTACAGTCTCTGTACATTTATTTCATTAATAGAAATCGTGTATTACTGTATCTCTGTGTTTATGGTTGCATCTCTGATATATTTCTGTTATATTACTGGATATACGCGATATCTCTGTGCAT
>ML790933.1:84110-123777 GCA_009831015.1 Picea engelmannii
GCCCCACCTAAACAGTGCTGCAAGGTAGTATCTCATACTAGAAAATTCATCTTCTCCACAATCTGTTCAAAGGGTGAACAGAAGGATACTGCAGCCACCACAGCTTCGACCAAAGCACCTTCTATCCAACAGAAGCAGGTCGAGAAGGTTGCAACAAAGCACGAAGATTCCTTCTGCACACAGTCATCTAAAATGGCCAGACTGGTTAAAAAGGTCCAAACCTTCCAGCCACAGGTTCGTGACAGATTTCCACAAGCTAAGCAGCGTGACTTCTCCAGCAAGACAAGCAGCTCACCAAGATGCAGATTCAACAAATGATTTTCCCTCTCCCCCGAGAACTCAACGCAATGGAGACCATTGCTTCCTAAGGAGGGAGGATTGATTCAGGTGGATATCGGGGGCCACCCACCTTTTCCAAATGGCTCAAAACAGTTTTCTGACCATTTTGGCAATTTACTATTTTTAGCAGGTTTTCACTTCTGGGGCCATTTTGAGGGCCTAAATGAAGTTTTTTCGAGATCGAGGTTCTCAATGATAGCCAAAGGAATAATTGAGCCCCCAAAATGAATCTCCTCGACGATACCTTTCCAACGAGCTATCACACGCCTAAAACAGAGATCGTATGCAAAAGTTATGACCCCGGGAAGTTGATGCACCAACTTACCCAAACGGGGCCCACATGACTTTTGGCGCTTCATCTCCTAGGGTTAGGTTTTTGGATGTCTAGGACTTTTGGCATTCCTGATTATTGTAAAAAGGCCTCCAGAGCCTCATTGTAACCATATTCTTGCGAATGCGAGTAGCCTTCACATCTCTTCTCAGAGATAAGCTGCCACCATTCTACCGAGTATTTCACTCTGTATTTTTACAGTCTCTGTACATTTATTTCATTAATAGAAATCGTGTATTACTGTATCTCTGTGTTTATGGTTACATCTCTGATAGATTTGTGTTGATTGCCTACTACTGCAGCCTTGAGGCTATCCCATTTAGAATACTATGAAGCCTCCAGGTTCACTGTGGAACTACTCTAAAAACCATCAGTACCCAACAATATTTATAATTTGAAGGTATTTGAAGGAGATGAACAGATTATAGACTTTCTAACCAATCAGGAAAATTTTAAACACCTGGTTATTGATGATGAAGTATTCCAAGAGAAACTAGCAAAAACCGATTTCCATGAACAAAGAGGTGAAACAGATGACTCTAGTAACAAACCAAGGTTTCACACGATACCAAAAGGGGTAGCCAATTTGGAGAACCTTTTTGACCCGAGGGAAATATTTAAAGGCTCAACAAACACAAAGATAGGGAGTTTGTGTCCCATATACAAGACTATAAATATAGGAACCCCGAAAACCCCTAAGAATATAAATCTAGGCAAAACAGTGTCTAAATAAGAAAGGAAAGCTTATCTCAAACTTTTCAGAGAATATCAAGATGTTTTTGCATGGTCTTACCGAGAATTGAAAACTTATGACAATCGCATTATTCTTCACACAATCCCGTTAAAATCTGGAGTAAAACCCTTTCAACAGAAGCTCATGAAGTACCATCCATCTTTGGAACCCGTCATGTATTAAGAGTTAAAGAAATTACTAGATGCTAAGATTATCTTTCAGGTTAGACACTCTGTAATGTCCCCAAGCCAAAAAATTTTCTCGAAACACTAATTGTTTACTGTTTGCTATGTTTTCTTATGTATTTGTAGGTTTACTCATGAAGATGCACATTATGGGTTTACTTGATGTTGTTTAAGCATTGGAATAATAGATCTAAATCATATAATCATAAACACGACAAAATACACAAAGAACACTAGTAGAGAACCAATAATGTCAGATCTGACCTTTATTTAGATAGTAGAGAGATCCCTTACACCAGAGATCTACATATCTGGAAGAAAACCCCAATAATATCAAAATGGGCTAGAAACTGATACAATAATAATCAATACAAAGATAATATACTCCAAAAGGTTGTCTAAGTAGAGATCCAAGCCTCCAAAGGCTATCAACATGCAAGATAAGACTGAATATAAGATAACCCTGTCAATACACTACAAAACCCCTCCAACTGGCTGAGTTGTGCCCTTCTTTGGCTATTGATGAACCTCAATTTTTGGCCCTCCTCTGTCTGAGCTCCAAATCCATCAAAATTCTCTCAAAATGTATATTGGGCTAGTAGAATCTTCCGAGCCAAGTTTCAAGCTGAATGGAGAAGTCCTTCTCCTCCAACTGAGAAAACCCTCTACTAGTTTGCACCCTCCTGGTTTGACTGAATCAATGAGATTTTGTTCTCCCTCCTAGGAGCCTCCAAATGTAACCAAAATCTCATGGATTGTATATCGGTTCAATACTAACAAGATGATGAAATCTCAATACGATCTATGAATATCCGGGCCAATAAATAATGATAACCTCTTCCTGCAATGCGCCCCTCTCTCCTCGAATTCGTGCCAAGATCCAAGAAATAAAATGGCAGGATAATCTCCTCCAAAATAGACCAAGAAATATTCTAGGGACCCTACAAAGAGAACTCAGATGCTCCTTTGCCCAAAATCCTTCTCCTTTCTCCAGATCGAACCAATCTCCTCAAGGCGGTGCGCTCCCTAGATGGAAACCTCCTAGGTTGCACACTAGCCTGATTCTGCATGTAGATCCAACCCCTGCAACACTGTAGAATGGTGTTGGAGGATTGTTTCACCTCTGGGACCAAGCTTGGATCAATAAAGGTGGAATCTTTCACTATCGAGTTGATCTCTAGGGTTTTAGACTCAAAACCCTCAAAACTGTTTGTGTTCGAGAGCTACAATGAAAAAATAAGATAATAATCTAGAATGCCTTAGAAGTGCGCCCTACCCTTTCCTTTACAGCTCCAGTCTATTCATCTGTTGAGTTAGATAACCCCTCATGTTAACTCTTAACTTTAACTCACCTTTTCTTTTGTTTTATTGAGTTATCCTTTTTCACACAAATTCAACTTAATAATAGAATGTTCTATTTAGGAAGTGTCTTCTGGTTGAATTTGTCCCCAACATGCCTGAGACTATAGTCTAGTGGGGATAGCTAGACTACTAAGTCTCTCCATACCTCTTCATTAAGAGGTGGGGAACATTACAATTACCCCTACTAGAAATTGTTTGCCCACAAGCAATTTTGGACCCGTCTCCTGGATCAACCGTTCCCCTTCCCAAGTGACATCCTCCATGGGTAGGTTCTTCCAGTTAACCAAATACTCTTTGATGCTTCTTTTCCTCAACTTATTCTACCTGAATTCAAGTATCTCCTCTGGTATCAATACCAAATTTTCTTCTTTATCCATAGGTGGAAATTCCTTGATAGGAGTGATATGCTTTCCAGTGACCCTTTTCAAACACGAAACATGGAAGAAATTGTGTCTTTTGTTTCCCTCTGGTATATCCAACCCATATGCCACAGACTTTACCGTCTTTTTGATTCAATATGGACCAAAAAAACAAGGTTGGAGCTTCTCTGCACCACTTCTCTTAATGTATGCATTGCTTTATGGTTGAAGCCTCAAATAAACCAAGTCACTAACCTCAAAGGTTCTCTCAACCCTGTGGTTGTCTGCATATACCTTATGTTGATTTTGTTCCCTTTGTAGGTGGTCCTTCAGTTCCCTGAGTATGTCTTGACTCTGTTGAACCCAGTCCTGAACCATGGGAGCCCTGCTGTCACCAAAGGAAATCTCTACAAATGAGAGGGGTTCATAGTTGTATAAGGACCTAAATGGTGGCATACCTATGGACATATGATGAGTGGTGTTGTAACAATATTCCCCCAATTGAAGCCATTTAACCCATGCTTTCTGTTGCCCTGCCACATAATTCCTGAGGTATCCTTCAACCCATTTGTTGACTATCTCTGTCTGGCCATCCGTCTGAGGGTTATAAATGGTACTAGGTGTTAGGGTCGTACCTACTAACCTAAAGAGCTCCCGCCAAAACATGCTCATGAACCTATTGTCCCTATCACTCACTATGGTTTTGGGAAAACCATGCAATCTAAAAACTTCCCTGAAGAATAGGTCTGCAACCCATGTTGCATTGTAATATGTGGAAATGGAAAAAAAGTGTGCAAACTTTGTCAACCTGTCCACTAGCACAAAAATGTATTATTTTCCCTGAGCCTTGGGCAACCTTGTAATGAAATCCATAGATATACTTTCCCATTTGTTCTCCGGAATGGAAAGTGGTTGTATTAATCTTGTTGGGTGAGTGTGTTCATCTTTGTTGGCATGGAAAATGCTACACTCCTTGATGTGGCTCATCACATATTCTTTAAAACCCTTCCAAGAAAACCTCTCCTGGACATGTCTATATGTGTTGATGAATCATTGATTCTCTACTACTGGTGAATCATGACATTCTTGTAACACCTTGTCCTTAAATGCTAATTCAGGAACCAAGAAAATTTGGCCCTTGTAGTAAATGATATCATCCATGATTATGAAATTATCATCATGTACCTGTCCATCCATCACTTCGCAAGAACATTTTTTTTTTGAATATTCCACCAAGAGGTGGGCCTTCCAATCCACTGAGATATCGATCATGGCATAAATTGATCATCTTCTGCATAAGGAATTTGCTACCACGTTAATTTTTCCTTTGAAAAATTCTATGTCAAAGTCATAAGCCTGGATTTTTCTCACCCACTTTTGTTGCCTTTCATCCAATTCCTTATGATCTATGAAGTACTTGATCCTATTGTGATCTGTCCTCACGATGAATTTTGTCACAACTAAATACTTCCTGAACTTAGCTAATGCATGCATGATGGCTAGCATTTATTTATCATAGATGGTGTAGAGGAGATCAATACCTCTCAATTTTTGGCTTTCATAGACAATAGGATTCCTATTATGCATAAGTACTACTCTAATGCCTTCCCCTGGGGCATCACACTCTACTCTGAAGGGTTATGTGAAATTTGGTAGGGCCAAAACTGGACATGTACTCATCACTTTGTTCATTTTTTCAAAGGTGGATTGTGCAAGGCTCCACTTGAATGCCCCCTTCTTGGTCAAATCGGTCAGAGGTGCGAAAATTTGAGAAAAACCTTTGACAAACCTCCTGTAATATTAACAGATGCCCAAGGACCCCTTCAAGTCCGTGAGTGTCCTAGGTGTGGCCCAATCAAGTATAGATTGTATTTTTTCTTGGTTTACATGTACCCTCTTCACTCCAATGATGTTTCCTAGATAAAGGAACTCTGTCATCCCAAATTCACATTTGGATTCCTTAGCATATAAAGATTTATCCTCCATGATATCCAAAATATGCTCCACATGTTGAAGGTGCTCCTCCCAAGTTTTACTATAGATCAATAAGTCATAAAAGAAGACTAATAAGAACTTCCTCAGTTACTCGTTGAAAAAATTATTCATGCATGACTAGAAGGTGGTTAGTGCATTAGTCAGCCCAAAAGACATGACCAAAAACTCATAGTGTCCATAGTGACACTGAAAAGAAGTCTTGGAGATATCTTGCTCCCTCATTTTTATCCGATGATAGCCGAAGCACAAGTCAATCTTTGTGAAATACACTCACCCATGGAGCTCATCCAATAGCTCATCAATCTATGGGATGGGGTATCTGTTTTTTATTGTCTTCTTATTTAGATCCCCGTAGTCAATACACATGCGCATTGTCCCATCTTTAACTTTCACCAACACTACTGAAGATACAAAGGGACTAGAACTTGGCCTGATGTGGCCCATATCTAACAAATCCTTAATTTCCTTTTCAATTTCATATTTATATTTATTGGGGTGCCTGTAGGGAGTGGTGATGACAGGTTTCACACCCTCCACCAATTATATGATGTGCTCAAACCCCCTATTTGGTGGTGCTCTTGGTGGTATAGGCTCAAAGACCTTTCTGTGCATGTCCATGATTTTCGTGATCTTTGGTGAGTAGTGATTTCCCCCCTTCTTGTCTACCTTGACTAATATTTTAATTTCTACTACATAAA
Source organism: Picea engelmannii (assembly GCA_009831015.1). Taxonomy (NCBI): domain Eukaryota; kingdom Viridiplantae; phylum Streptophyta; class Pinopsida; order Pinales; family Pinaceae; genus Picea; species Picea engelmannii. Next base: position 90,113 of record ML790933.1, read on the forward strand.
CAATGTATTCCCTCCTGAAGATGGCCTCCATGCATTTTACTATCACCACTCTCGGTGTGTTTCCTGTCATACCCCTAAGAACCACCTTTTTCCCATTTTCTTATGTGAAACACATTTTCATGGTTTTTTAATTTGTGGTGATTGGCCCCAATGTACTAAGCTACTGTACTCCAAGGATGATGTTGGTGTCTGGAAGTTCCATAACATAGAAATCCTGTGCCAAATCATGCTTGCCCAAAGTAAGTTTCAATCCTGGAATGTACCTGTCACAAGGCATGTTGCGCCCCCCTACTAGATCAACAGGAAATCCATCAAACTCAACTGTCAGTATATGTCTTCTTTGCAGTAGGGATCAGTCAATGAAGTTGTGTGAGGCACATCCATCAATGAGAACTAAGAAATTCTGCCCTTGTAGCACCCCTCTCATCCTGAAAGTGTTGAAATTAGGTACCCCGCTGATGGATGCAAGTGTCACCTTCTCATCTGTTGTAAGGTTGTGACTTGCATCTTCCTCTTCTACTTGTCATGGGTTTTCTGCCTCTATGTCCTGTAGGTGGCCGAAATCTTCATCCTCCTCATCATCTGAAATCACCTCAATGTAGTGGGATTTTCCCTTACCCATGCATTTGTGTGTTGGGTCCCATGGTTTCTTGCAGGTGAAGAACAACTACCTCCTCCTCAATTCCCTTCTAGTGGGCTCATCCATCCTACCCCTTCCTTGGTAAAACCCCTTTGGGTCTCTCTCCTCCTTGGTTCATAGGAGGTCTTTGGTCTCTACCCCCTCGATTAGGAGGTCTAGGGGTGAATCTTGTCTTTGCTGCCAATCCTAAGACCGTGGTCTTCCAAATGGAATCATGCAAGTTGGTAGGCTTAAAAGCCTTGACCGAACCCCTCAAGGGTTTCATCAACCCTTCTGTGAAGAGAATCATAAGTATCACTTGAGACACATTCTAAAACATCACTGTTAGTCTCTGGAACTCTTCTATGTAAACCTACGGTGATCCTATCTGTCTGAGTTGTGTGAGATCCCTAAAAGGTAGCTTTGGGTCCCCCTGGTCAAACATGTCAATGAGCCTCTATGTGAAATCTGTATAGGACATAATCTGATTGTGACCTAGTGTGGTAAACCCATGGTGTTATCACTGAAATTTCATCCGCAAATGGTTACAGGAATCCAGCATCTTCAAACAACTATTAGTTCACCCATGGACCAAAATTACCAAAAAGCATTTCCAAAAGGTCCAAAACTATACAACCAGTTATAAAATCAGGATGCGCTATGACTATGCAGGGTGCACACGCACATGCGCCATAAGAAACAAAGGAAAAGTGCACATGCACACGATGCACGACTGTGGATGCTAAAAGCCACACACACCTGAGAATGATGCATTTATGATGTTGGTCGGCCTCCCACCCACTTCTGGTTCAGCTTCCAAGTCGATTTGACATCCAAATCTCGGCTGGATCTAGCTCGGTGGCTGGTCAAAGACCTAAAGGTGCCCTAAAAAACCCCTTTTCACACTAAAAGATGGTTGCACAATACCTCAAAGCGGTGTTATAAAACAAGGCCATGGGTGCACTACATCTTCAAGGAATTCATTTGCAAGGTTATGTCGCTGCTATTCTCTTGGGGAAACCTCTTTTCTCATCAAGAGAATATTAGCACCATTCCATTTGGGTAATCCACATCACCTTTTGAGTGGGTTATCTTGGGATTCTTTCACCATTTCTTTCAAGTTTTCAAGTTGTAAGAAGAGCTCAATCTTGGGGGTCCAAGAGCCCTCCCTTGGAGGAAGAAGGGACCCAAAGTCCCCTTTCTCTTTGGTGTTTTCTTTTCACTAATACAATCCTTTCCATTGGTGACATGAGTCTTGTTTGTTTCTTGTTCTTATGTCCTTATGCACAATAGTTTAATTGTTTTTTTCTTTCCTAATTTAATTATTAGCTTAGTCTTTTATGTTTATTCTTATAACCCTTTCCTTTACTTCTGTCTTGCTTAGCTAACCCAACTAAGCTTGTAAGCACCTATGTTTTGCTCATTTAGGTGACAAAAGAGATGCAACAGATTGGCGTCTCCACTGGGGAAAGGTATCAATTTCCTACCCCACTTGGGTTATTTTAGCTCTTCTTTTTACTTATTTAACCTGCAGGTACCATAACCGGCCCAAGCTAACTTGTAAAACATCAAATTCAAAGCTGAGTTGAGAGAATTCCATCCAGAATTTTCTTCATGGCCATGTGACAGTTGTGCACAGGTTTATTGGCCCACAGTCATGCATCGTGCACACATGTGCCAAAATCACAACATTACTCAGCGCCTTCTACGCACTTGCACTCAAAAATCTCTTTCAGTTCGCGCATTGGTGCTCAGAGCGCCTCTATCTAGTCTGAAATCCGCTCACTTGTGAAAAAAACACACATTATAAGTTTTTTTATGATATGTTGAAGGCCCATAGCCTTCTTAAAAATAATTCCATGCATGTTGTATTCCACACCACTTACATTCCCTCTCATATAAAGGGATTAGTCAAAACACATAGGCACTTTGGGGTTAAAAATCATTATTTTTCAACTTTTTGCTTTTTATTTCGCCACATGGATGGCTTGCTTTGACTAAAAGTTGGAATCATTCTACATCACATATAAAACTTGCATTGGGACTAGAAATTGGATATCGAACGTTGAGTATGCTCTTCTCTCGTGCTTCAAATCGATCTTGAGAATCAGAAAGAGTTTGAAAGACAATTTCATCTCCCTTAAAAGTATAAAATCTTTAGGAGAGGAGAATAGCCCCCTCGGGACTCCTCTTAGTTTATTTTTCAAACACATCTCAAGATTGTAACGGGCCCATACATGCCCACATGCTACAAAGATAGGATAGTGTTGAAATTTACTTTCTAAGATTAAATCACTAGGGAAGTTTAAAGGTTTTGTAATGGGCCCATACATGCCCACATGATCACAATCTAGGATAGTTTCAAATCTTTCTTAGATTAAATCACATTAGGAAGTTAAAGGAATAATAAAGGACCCACATGTCAACATGCTAGATTCCTAGGGAATTTTGAATTTCGCAAGGTTGTACCAATGACATTTAGTTAAATAGGTAATCAAAGACTTGTAAGGACCAAGCAAAGTCCACATGCAGCAAGGTGGCACCTAATTCATTAAAAAAATTGGCACACTTTCACTCATTCACACACAAAAGTCACTTCTCACTCACACAGTTTTCATCTCTAAATGTGGAGGTTGGAGTAAGTTTCCTCCACAGGAATTCTGAAACACCCCACTCTTTTCTTGATGAAACTATCCACTCCCACTTAATTTCAACGAGATTGGCTCACATCCACAATCTCTCAAACAACCACATCTAAAATTCTTCTAAAAACTCACTAAGTTTTCCTCCACAAGAGGTGCCAAAATAAATCTTTTAGTCTAGGTAGGATTTCGGGGATAGGCATCCAAATAACTCCCCATTATCTGGTTCTCACATTTTCAAAACAATATAAGTTGTCAAAATAGGGAACTTTAAATCCTCCAAGTCAAGTGTTCCTAATGACCTAAGGTAGGGAGATACCTGTGAAGGGTTGAAGGCCGAGGTCCGGTTGTTATGTACATCCCCCCTTGAGGCACCCACCTCTTGGACAGGATCTAGCCCATGACCCATTTCTTAGGCCGAAAATCTAAATGCCGCACTTTGACTGAGGTACATAGTGACCAAATTTTAGGACATCTACCCAGGTGGCAATTGTGGGATGCAATTGCACCTTGATCAGATTTTGTGTGGCTATTGGGAAATATCACCAGTTCTTTCAGGATATTCCCCCTCTACCCCTCATTATAACCGATTTCTTCATCCTTCACTAGTTTCTCTTCTGGTTGCTTTAGACCCCACTGTTGAGTGCTATTGGAAGGTCCAGTGCTATTTTGAGAGGAAGGACGTTACGTATTTTAGGACACGAGCATTTATTTTCTTTGTTCCCCCATGCAGACAACATCCACCTATCCACATATATGCTTCTTTATCAAAACACTTGATGTATGATGCCCTTCTGATTACATTTGATTTGGATATATATCGTGTAAAGTTCAAAAAAAAAAATGCAAAAAAAGGCTCTTGTTTATTTATTTCTCTCACCACCATTCACACACATTCACTCAGCTAGTCGGACATCATAAGGGACCCACAGAACCCCGGTCGTTCCAGATGCTTGCTAAATATCCCTCCTATTCTAGGGGGAGTTCCTAGTCTTGCCAACTCATCGACTCCACCTTCTCACACCCCTGTGAGTGCCACTATCTTAGGATCAACTTTGCTTGGTTCCACCCTACTTGGGTCCACTTTCCAAGGTCAAACATCCCCACACTCTCCTTTCCATGAAAGTAGGGGACCAACTTCTTCTCAAGGGGGAAGTATAAACCCACCTAGTCCCCCTCAAGGGTTAGGTACACAAAACACTCACACTATGGCTGGAGCTAATCCTCCACCACCACCTCAGATGCCTTACTTAGCTTAACTCAACATACCAGATCTAACTAAACTTACCAATGATCCTATATTGTACAAACCCGCATGGCCTACAATGCTTACCAAATTCCCTTCAGACATCCCCAAGTTCGAAGGAAAACCGGGAGACGATCCCGCCAACCATATCATGACCTTTCACTTATGGTGCTCTTCAAACAACATCACAGACGATTCCATCCAATTGAGGTTATTTCAATGTACACTTAATGGCCCATCAACTAAGTGGTATGTAGAAGAAAAATCTAGGTCCCATGTGACCTTTGAATCCTTGGCCAAAGAATTATTGACCTTCTTTCAACTACTAATTCATCATGACAATGGCCTCGAACTACTCTCAGAATTTAAACAAACCTCTGTCATGCACATCGCTGACCACATTCACGAATGGCGTCGACGGCGTAGTCTCTGCAAAGATGAAGCTACTCCACAACAATGTCTCAATTGGTTCCTCAAATCACTTGTTTCCCTCCTTGCCAAAGATGTGGCCACCACCTTCCCCCAGTCTGAAGAAGAAGCCATTAGCAAGGCCCAACAATTCGAACTCATTTATTCACAATCAAGATACTTATATACAGTACTACCTGATGCCCCAAGACTCATGCCATTTGGCCAAGACAAACTAGGAATGTCCCACTCAGTGGATGGATTGATTGGTACCACAACACACCACAATCCATACCCCCCAAAACCCACTATGTATGGTACACCTCCATATCCACCGTCATATGGAGGAAATCCTTACTACCCCCCTCCCCTTTACCAACAATCATATCCTGTTGTTCCCCCTCATTCATTGGGGGCACCCCCACCAGTACCCATGTCATAACCAGTCTCTCAATCCAGTACGGGACCACCCCCAACCCCTGGATATAACCTTAGAAGTAGTGGAAGTGCCTCTACTTCCTATACTCCATATGAATCCTATCCACAAAACAATCCATATTTTCCATTTCCTAGTCCTCCCCAGCCAGTTAATCCTCCACCGGGACAACCACATGCCGACGTCAACTTTGTTCCCCTTTCCCATTCAACAGGTTCATACATTTGAACAGTTGAATACAGCCAATCCGACTCATAAGAAAAAAGGAAGAAACCAAAACAATGACAATCTAGGACCAGGCAGTAACGACCCCCTCAACCATTCCATTGGGGGCAACCAATACCAAGACCCCCAAGGGGGCACCAATAACAATATACCATGACAAGGGAAGAGAAACAATATTCGAACTAACTTCCCTTGCACTATATGTGGTGAGTATGGACATTATACTCATCATTGCCCCCAAATTCTTGATCTCCAATGGATGAGGGCATCCATGAACTCACAGGGCCCTTCGACACCATCTTCCCCTTGGCAGGCCCCATAGCAGTATTTGCAACCACTGCCTCCAGTTGTTTTTCAAAACCCCATTCCATATGAAGGTGTGATGAACACTCAATAAGTGATCAACCCTACCCCACCACAAATGGGGCAATATCCAAACCCGGGCACCACTAAACCCGGGAATTCGGTTGCTCACAGTGTCCTCCTCACCAGCGAAGAAATTCTTCCACAAACCCGCAACTGTCAATATGGTATGCCTCCCGATTCTACCCCAACCACCTCAAAAACACTTCCAGCTACTACAGGACAACCATTGATGATTCCACGTCCTAACATAGAACCCATTCCTTGCATACCACGTATGCCTTTATGACGGAATGTACATAACCCTCATGCTAGGGATGCTCATAATTATAGTCTGGTTGATGACTTAGCCCAGTCTCCTGCATCCATATCTGTGTTGGAGGTCCTCCAAACCTATCCATCACAGAGAAAATCCTTTCTTTCTTCCTTGGGGGCAATCGACACAGCTGACACACAGCTGATCACATTTGATTCAGATAACGAAGAACCATGTCTTCCCGCCCAAGTAGCCTTCCAGATACCAGTTAAGATTTGGAACACCATAGTTTATCAGTGTATCATTGATGAAGGTGCATCCACCTACATCATGTCTAAACACATATGGCAGAAAATTGGCTCCCCTGAGCTAGTACCCTCTACCATCACCCTTCGAGCTTACGACGATCGACCAACATTCCACAGGGCTTTATCAAAATGTCCCCATAGAACTTGGGGGCAAAACCATCCTCATTGACATTGAAGTTATCGATGCCCAGCTTGATTACAATATCTTGTTCGGATGCAACTACATGTATGCTATGAAGGCGATCGCCTCTTCTATGTTTCGTACAATGATGTTCCCCCATAATGGGAAGATCGTCACCATCGACCAATTTACACATTACGAGCCTAACCATTCTTCCAACATCGATAACATATCCCCCTTGTTCGTGTTAGCTCGAATGATTTTCCAGTTGCCAACATTGGCCCTGGATTATTCCAAGACCCATCCATGTTGGGCACTTATCAGGGAGCACCACCGTTCCTAAACCCATCCTTTTTAGCACAAGTGTGTGTAGTTTCCTCTAAAGGAATAGACATCAGAGACAAAACTCCTATCACTAAGTCCCCTCCCCATATCAAAGTTCCACTAGTGGAAAAAATACTACCTTAGGAGTTCCCTGAGAGCGCCACCACACCACTTATCACAGATCTCCCCCCCCTCCAAGGGAAAATCTCGGTATGGTATCTACATCTACCCAAGATGGTTCCTCAACCATCCCTCCCTCCTCAGTCAGAGGCAATCCTGGTGCAAATTCCAATACTTGTTCCTACCACACCACCCTCACCCCCAATCACTAGTACCATCATTGCAGCTAGGGGCAAACAGAAGAAGAAAGAGCCCATCGCTCCACTACCTCCCCGATTTCAACTTCCTTGTGCCTTATGTGAAATAAAAGGACACCCCACTCACAAATGTCCTTCTCTTCCTGAGCTATGCAGTTTTATCCAGCTTCCTCAAGAACACCTTTTGCTTACCACTCCACCATGGACGTCCCATGCTACTATGGAGTCATCAACCACACACAAACAACATATACAAACCAATTTCACATGTGCCATATGCATAGAATATGGGCATTACACTCATCATTGCCCATCTATCCCAACGTCTGCCACACATTAGACACGGAAAGCTAGACATATCTTCCTGAGCTTCCTCTGACACTCCATACCAATGCTCTCGTGCATGTAATTCATTATATTTCTTCATCAGTCCTTGAGCAAAGGGGAGGTCCATGTCTTCCCACCAAATTACCGTGTGATCGCCCATAGTGTCAATGAAACTGGGATGGTATTATGAACCCACCGTCCATATCTAAGCCCTTTTCCCCACTTTCATTTTTTGGTACAGGAGCCCATAAACTCCTTTTTCTTAACCATCTTCGACCACTTACACAGACATTTTCCTCGAGTTATAATTTTCCCTTTTCCCCGACGAAGCATCTTTCCATGACACACTCAGGTACACCTACTCATGTTCAAAATTATCAAATAACTGTTATATGTCCTTTATTTTCATATATTGTTCACGTCGGGTATTTGGTTTTCATGTGTGCAAGTACTAGGTCATCACACATTAGTGCATCCCCTTCAGGTATATGATCGACACTGGAATGTAATCATTCCCTCTGAATCTCAATTGCATCTCTAGTCACAACCTCCGAAATTTTCTTGTAGGATCCTCATATCCGGCTCTGCAGTACTATCACCTCCGCTGCATTTTGGTACTGTCACCTGGTAGCACTGTCCCCCACATGAGCAGTCCCAATCATAGTCCCCCTTGGCACTTTGACACTCATGCTGCTTTCACCCCCTAGGGATGGGATTCTTTATAGTCTTACGCATTTTCGAGAATCAACCACATACTCATTCTCATCATTTTTCTAGATTTTCCAATGGACTCCTAGGTTATCTCTTCAAGGTTCTATTTTGACTACACCTCTACAGTTCATTAACCATCCATTTCATCTACAATCAGTTTTCCCATCCACAAATTTCCCTCCATTTCATTTACCTCATACAGAAACCCACCCATGGGGCCCCCACCCTCCACCAGTTCTCCACTCAACTTGCGCCCTAACCGGCCCAACCATCTTTCACTGGGTCACCCTTTTCTGTATTTGTACACTCATCACAAATTATTCTTTATTCATTTGGTAATTGTAAAAAGCCTTTGTTTCCAGCATTTACATAGCTTTTTGCCATCACCCTTGGTGACCTTATTTTCCTGGAAAAGCAACCCATGTCGCCCTTGGTTGGGGCATTTTTTTTCCTACCCTTGCTAACATTATCCATAAACCTCGAGTATCTTACAAGTCCATAAACCTTTTTGATCTCCGTGTTTGTCCATTTTTTCACGCCTTTGGCACAATTTACCCTCATCTAGATGTCCCCATGACACTAGATTCAGTTTCAAGGTTGTTGCCACTTTACACCACTCCCCAACCAAGGGTAGTCTTGCATCTCACTACTCCTCGACTTCGTCCATGTTCCTCATCAGTTCTTGATTTTGTCCAAGTAGATTTCACGAAGCCCTGTGCTTCTTGGAGTCACGTCTCCCTTTTTGTCGACATCATCACAGTTTCCATAAGGGAAACAATATCTTGACTCTCATTACCTTTACAATGAGGAGTCTCGGACGACACAGGGAGAACCATCATTGCTCTCTGCTGTCGTTGACCCCCATAACATTCGACTTCAACACTTTCTCATGTTACGGTGGGTCTTACTTTGCGACTATTGCAGTTTTTTTTAATATTTTCCAAAGACCTCTTAACTTTGTTGGGTTATCAATACCCACAGAATATATGATACTTATTATAGGTGTCATTGCCTACTGTTCAGAGTATTGTTCCTCATCAGAATTGTCCTCTGCCTTTATCAAAACCGCCCTCATGGGCGCTGCAATTGTCTACATCAACACACAGTTTCAGTTACTGTAGAACACCCTTTTTTGAGTTACATGACACGAGCATGGGGCATGCCCACCTCGTTTGTACACAATTTATTTTCCACACCTTTCAAAAGGTTGGGTCCTACAGGTCCCCTTCTCCCTCCAATGGGTCACTCTTGATACTCTCACTATCACTCTTTCTTACAACGATACTCTCAGTAGAAGAAAAATTGATGAATTTTGACTATCTGTATGCTCCTAACCTCATCCATCAGGGGGCATCTGTTATCACTGAAATTTCATCCGCAAATGGTTACAGGAATCCAACATCTTCAAACATCTATTAGTTCACCCATGGACCAAAATTACCAAAAAGCATTTCGAAAAGGTCCAAAACTATACAACCAGTTATAAAATCAGGATGCGCTATGACTATACAGGGTGCGCGCACACATGCTCCATCAAGAAACGCAAGAAATGCGCACATGAGCACAATGCGTGACTATGGATGTTAAAACCCATACACACTTGAGAACGACGCATTTATGATGTTGGTCGGTTTTCCACCCACTTCTGGTTCAGTTTCCAAGTCGACTTGACATCCAAATCTCGGCTGGATCCAGTTGGTTTGCTAGTCAAAGACCATTCCATTTGCGCAATCCACATCACCTTTCTCATCAAGAGCATATTAGCACCATTCCATTTACACAATCCACATCACCTTTTGAGTGGGTTATCTTGGGATTCTTTCACCATTTCTTTCAATTTTTCAAGTTGTAAGAAGAGCTCAATCTTGGGGGTCCAAGAGCCCTCCCTTGGAGGAAGAAGGGACCCAAAGTCCCCTTTCTCTTTAGTGTTTTCTTTTCACTAATACAATCCTTACCATTGGTGACATGAGTCTTGTTTGTTTCTTGTTCTTATGTCCTTATGCACAATATTTTAATTGTTTTTTCCTTTCGTAGTTTAATTCTTAGCTTAGTCTTTTATGTTTATTATTCTAACCCTTTCCTTTAGTGTTGTCTTTCTTAGCTAACCCAACTAAGCTTGTAAGAACCTCTGTTTTGCTCATTTAGGTGACAAAAGAGGCGCAACACATGGTACCACCAATCATGATCCTTTCCATCCAAGTACATGGTAGAAAATTTGATGGCATCCATCTCCCTCATGGGGTTAATCTGTAGGTACGTATCCAAATTCTACACCCATGCTTGTGCAGTCACCTTAGAAGATCCATCAAAATAAGGAATTTCTATCTTGCTCGCGCTACGTTCCAATTCATAGTTGGGCCATTGATATTGTTTAGGCTTACCCTGAAACTTTATTCCACAATATTGGCTACCAACTGATACAATAATACGAAATACAAATATAAGAGTCTCCCAAAGGCTATATGAGAAGAGATCCAAGCCTCCAAAGGCTATCAACATGCAAGATAAGACTGAAGATAAGATAATCTCATCAATCCACTACAAAACCCCTCCAACTGGCTGAGTTGCGCCCTGCTTTGACTGCTGATGAACCCTCAAATTTTGGCCCTCCTCTTTCTACGCTTCAAATCCCTCCAAACTCTCATGAATTGTAGATCAGGCTAGTAGAATCCATCGGGCCAAGTTTCAAGATGAATGGAGAAGTCATGCTCCTCCAATTGAGAAAACCCTCTACTAGTTTGCGCCCTCTTGGTTTGACTGAATCAATGAGATTTCTTTATCCCTCCTAAGAGCCTCTAAATGCCACCAAAATATCCCATATTGTATATTGGGTTAATACTAACAAGATGATGAAATTCTAAGACTATCTATGAAGATATGGGCCAATAAATAATGATAACATCTTCCTGCAATGCGCCCCTCTCTCCTCTAATTCATGATAAGGTCCAGAAAATAAAATTCCAGGATAATCTCCTAGTGAATAGACCAAGAATATTTCAATAGACCCTATGAAGAGAACCCAGATGCTCCTATTCCCAGAATCCTTCTCCTTTCTCCAGATCAAATCAATCTCCTCAAGGTGGTGCACCCCCCTAGCTGGAAACCCCCTAGGTTGTGCACTGGCTTGATTTTTCATGTAGATTCAACCCTTGCAACACTGTATAATGGCATGGGAATATTTTTTCACCTCCAAGACCAAGCCTGGATCATGAAAGGTGGAATCTTTCACTATCGAGTTGATCTTTAGGGTTTTAGACTCAAAACCCTCAAAACTGCTTATGCTCAAGAGATCCAATGCAAAAATAAGATAATAATCTAGAATGCATTAGAAGTGTGCCCTGCCCTTTCCTTTATAGATCCATTCTATTCATCTATTGAGTTAGTTAACCCCTAGGGTTAACTCTTAACTTTAACTCACCTTTTCTTTTCTTTTATTGAGTTATCCTTTTTCACACAAAGTTAACTTAATAATAGAATGTTATTTTTAGGAAGTGTTTTTTGGTTGACTTTGTCCCCAACATTCATGATACTATAGTCTAGTGGGGATATCTAGACTAATGATTCTCTCTGGACCTCTTCATCAAGAGGTGGGAGACATTACAGTCTCCCCTGCTAGAAATTTCTTTCCCACAAGAAATTATGGACCTGTCTCCTAGATCAACTATTCCCCTTCCCAAGTGGCATCCTCCATGGGTAGCTTCTTCTAGTTAACCAGATACTCTCTGATTCTTATTTTCCTCACATTATTCTCCCTAACTTCAAGTATCTTCTTTGGTATCAGTACCAACTATCCTTCTTCATCCATAGGTGGAAATTCCTCTATAGGAGTGATATGCTTGTTGATGGACCTTTTCAAACACGAAACATGGAAGACATTGTGTATTTTATTTCCCTATGGTAGATCAAACTCATATGCCACAACCCCTACCCTCTTGTTGAATCTGTATGAACCGAAAAAATGAGGTTGGAGCTTCTATGTGCCACTTCTCTTAATGGATGCCTATGTGTATGGTTGAAGCCTCAAATAAACCAATTCACCGACATCAAAGTTGCGCTCAACCCTGTGCTTGTCTGCCTATACCTTCTTTTGATTTTGTGCCCTTTATAGGTGGTCCTTCAGTTCCCTGAGTATGTCCTGACTCAGCTGAATCCAATATTGAAACATGGGAGCCCTACTATCACCAAAGGCAATCTTTGCAAATGAGAGGGGGTCATAGCTGTATAAGGCCCTAAATGATGGCATACCAATGGACATATGATGAGTGGTGTGGTAACAATATTCCCCCAAGTGAAGCCATTTAACCCATGCTTTCTGTTTCCCTGCCACATAATTCCTAAGGTAGCCTTCAACCCATTTGTTGAATATCTCTGTCTGGCCATCCATTTGAGGGTGATAACTGGTACTAGGTCTTAGGTTTGTACCTACTAACCTGAAGAGCTCCCGCCAAAATGTGCTCATGAACCTGATGTCCCTATCACTCATTATGGTTTTGGGAAAACAATACAATCTAAAAACTTCCTTGAAGAACAAGTCTGCAACCTGTGCTACACTGTAATCTGTGGCAATGGAAAAAAAGTGTGCAAACTTCGTCAACCTGTCCACTACCACATAAATACATTATTTTCCCTGAGCCTTGGGCAACTCTATAATGAAATCCATAGATATACTTTCCCATTTGTGCTTCAGAATGCGAAGTGGTTGTAGTAATATTACTGGGTGAGTGTGTTCATCTTTGTTGGCCTGGAAAGTGTTGCACTCCTTGATGTGGCTCATCACATCTTATTTCAAACCCTTCCAAGAAAACCTATCCCGAACATGTATGTATGTCTTGATGAATCCTTGATGCCCTGCTACTAGTGAATCATGACATTCTTGTAACACCTTGGCCTTAAAGCTTGAATCAATAACCAAGAAATTTCGGCCCTTGTAGTAAATGATATCATCCATGATTATGAAATTGTCATCTTTTCATATTGCAAATTTGTTTTTTGAATATTTCACCAAGAGGCGGGCCTTCCAATCCACTGAGATATCAGTCATGGCATAAATTGATGGTCTTCTGGATAAGGCATTTGCTACCACGTTATTTTTTCCTTTAAAAAAGTATATTCCAAAGTCATAAGCTTGGATTTTTCTCACCAATTATGTTTCCTTTCATTCAAGTCCTTCTGATCTAGGAAGTACTTGAGGTTGTTGTGATTTTTCCTCATGATGAATTTTTCCCCAACTAAATATTGCATGAACTTAGCCAATGCATGCATGATGGCTATCATTTATTTATCATAGATGGTGTAGAGGAGCTAAGGACCTCTCAAGTTTTGGATTTCATAGACAATAGTATGCCTATTCTGCATAAGTACTGCTCCAATGCCTTCCCCTGAGGCATCACACTCTACTGTGAAGGGTTGTGCAAAATATGGTAGGGCCAAAATTGTAGATGTACTCATTAATTTCTTCATTTTTTCAAAGGTGGACTGTGCTTATGGGCTTCACTTGAATGGCCCCTTATTGAAAAAATCGGTCAGAGGTGCACAAAGTTGAGAAAAACCTTTGAAAAACCTCCTGTAATAGAAACATATGCCCAAGAACCCCTTCAACTCTGTGAGTGTCCTAGGTGTGGGCCAGTCAAATATAACTTGTAATTTTTTTTGGTGTACCTGTACCCCCTTCACTCCAATTATGTGTCCTATATAAAGGACCTATGTCATCCCAAATTCACATTTGGATTCCTTAGCATATAAAGGTTTCTCCTCCATGATAGCCAAAATCTGCTCCACATGTTGAAGGTTCTCCTCCCAAGTTTTTCTATAGATCAATAAGTCATCAAATAAGACTAATAAGAAATTCCTTAGTTGCTTGTTGAACACATGATTCATGCATGAATGGAAGGTGGATGGCGCATTAGTCAGCCCAAAAGGCATGACCAAAAACTTATAGTGTCCATAGTGACACCGAAAAGCAGTCTTGGAGATATCTTGCTCCCTCATTTTTATCTGATGATAGCTGAAGCGCAAGTCAATCTTTGTGAAATACACTGCCCCATGGAGCTCATCTAATATCTCATCAATCCTTATTATGGGGTATCTATTTTTTTATTTTCTTCTTATTTAGATCCCTGTAGTCAATACACATGCGCATTGTCCCATCTTTCTTTTTCACCAACACTACTGAAGATGCAAAGGGACTGGAACTTAGCCTGATGTGGCCCATATCTAACAACTCCTTAATTTCCTTTTCAATTTCATATTTATATTTCTTGGGGTTCCTTTAGGGAGTGGTGATGACAAGCTTCACACCCTCCTCCAAGTCTATGATGTGCTCAAACCCCGTATCCGACGGTGCCCCTGGTGGTATAGGCTCAAAGACCTTGTTGTGCCTATCCATGATTTTCCCGATCTTTGGTGAGTAGTGCTTTTTCCCCTTCTTGTCTACCCTGATTGATATTTTACATTATGTTGCATAAACAATGTCTTCCCTCCTGAATATTGCCTCCATGCATTTTGTTGTCACCACTCTCGGTGTGTTTCCTATCATACCCTTGAGAACCAACTTTTTCCCATTTTCTTCTGTGAAAGACATCCATGGTTTTGTAATTTGTGGTGATTGGCCCCAATTTACTAAGCCACTATAATCCAAGGATGATGTTGGTGTCGAGAAGGTCCATAACATAAAAATATTATGCCAAACCATGCCTTCCCAAAGTAAGTTTCATTCCTGGAATGTACCTGTCACAAGGCATGGTGTGCCCCCCTACTACCTCCACACGAAATCCCTCAAACTCAGTTGTCGGTATATGTGTTCTTTGCAGTAGGGATGAGTCAATGAAGTTGCATGAGGCACCTCCATCAATGAGAAATGAGACCTTCTCCCCTTGTATCACCCCTCTCATCTTGAAAGTGTTTAATGTATGTACCTCGTTGATGGATGCAAGTGTCACCTTCTCATTTGTTGTAAGGCCATGACTTGAATCTTCCTCTTCTGTCTGTCCTAGGTTTTGTGTCTCTATGTTCTGTAGGTGGCCAAAATATTCATCTTCCTCATCATCTGAAATCACCTCAATGTAGTGGGATTTTCCCTTACCCATGCATTTTTGTGTTGGGTCCCATGGTTCCTTGCAGGTGAAGCACAATTTCTTCCTCCAAAATTCCCTCCTCAATTTCATATCCATCCTACCCCTTCCTCAGTCAAACCCCTTGGGTCTCTCCTTCCTTGGTTCATGTGAGGTCTTTGGTCTCTACCCCCTTTATTAGGAGGTCTAGGGGTGAATCTTGTCTTTGCTGCCGATCCTAAGTCCCAGGTCTTCCAAATGGGATCATGCAAGTTGGTAGGCTTAAAATCCTTGACCCAACCCCTCAAGGGTTCCATCAACCCTTATGTGAAGAGCATCATAAGTATCGATTGAGACACATCATGTACCATCAATTTTAGTCTCTAGAACTCTTCTATGTAAACCTTCGATGATCCTATCTATCTGAGTTGTGTGAGCTCCCTAAAAGGTAGCTCTGGGTCCCCCTGGTCAAACCTGTCAATGAGCCTCTGTGTGAAATCTATATAGGACGTAATCTGATTGTGACCGAGTGTGGTCAACCCATGGTACCACCAATCATGAGCCTTTTCATATAAGTACATGGTGGAAAATTTGATGGCATTCATCTCCCTCATGGGGTTAAGCTGTAGGTAGGTATCTATATTCTACACCCATGCTTGTGCAGTCACCTTAGAAGATCCATCAAAATAAGGAATTTCTGTCTTTCTTGCCTTGCGCTCCAATACATATTTGGATCTTTGATACTGTTTAGGCTTACCTAGAAACTTGATTCCACAATACTGGTCCAGCGTGACTTGCCTCTGGAAGCCTGTACTTAAGGCATGATACTCCCTGACATATTTCTCAAATTTATCCTCAATCTCATCCTCATAGTTTTGTTGTGGATTATTATCCAAGAATGTAGGTAGATAGGGCCTAGGGGTGGTCCTATTGTGTGTTTTCCCCTGAGGTGCACCACCTCCATAGCATTTTCCCTCAGTGTGATAACGAGGGCTATGATCCTATTGAGGTCTTATCCCTCCATGAGATTCACTATATTCTTTGTTTGCATAAACCTCTAGACCCTTCCCTGAATGAGTCATCTGCATTAGGAGTTGCGCCAATCTCTCCTGGCTAGCATTCACTCTTTCCAGAGTCTCTGTCATTTCCACCTGTCCCCTGTGCACTGCCTCCTAGTTTTCATGTAGATGATGTACACAGGTACTCCGTGTCATATTTATGGAGTGTTGTAACTCCTTGGCGAATCCTTCTAGGATCTGTGGCTCACTGTCCTCACGTGACCCCTCAATTTTTGCCCATTTCTCACCTTTCTGCCCATGTAAATGCCATTGAACTTCTGCATGCTCTAATTGTTGAAATGGACATTTGACACTAAGAGGGGGGGGGGGGTAAATCAATGTCACAAAAATTTGAACAATTTTCACTTTTCACAATTTAATTGAACAAGACATATTTATTTCATTTTCTCAACCAATATATAAAATAATAAATATTTTATTTATTTATTTATGTAACTTGAATGAGTACATAATATCAATCTTTGAATATCTTCATCTTCAAACAATTATGAGAGACCTATCCCTTTGTTACAAGACCCAGCTTGTAGTTCTCAGATCCAACTGAGAAATGAGGAATCCAACCCTCATAACAAGTCCCATCTTGTTGATCTCATATCCAACTGAGATGTGAGGAATCCAATCCTCATACAAGACCCAACTTGTAAACATACACCAACCTGATAGAATGAATCTTCATTCAATCCATTATATATAAATATATATACTTCAACAAATTCAATTACCCTTCTTCTCACCATTCTTTCTTGTTTATATAGTCTTCCAACTGGTGTGAATTTGAATCATTGCATCTTTTGATATTGAACCATTGTACCTTTTAATTTAAATGATAATATTAAACTTTAAATAATGTCATTTTTCTTTTATCCTTTATTCATAATGCTTATGATTTAACTCTCTTTTAATCATGACTATGTGTCGGTTATTTTGTCTTCATGAGTTGATCATAGACATGGATCGACTCATTATATCGTTCTCAAGCTTCTACTATGTCCTTAATTCATCAACATATCATATTCGATATTTCACCTATTCTCTGTATTATTATGGTGTTAATTCTTTGTCGAATTACAGAAATGAAATTTGTATGCGATGCTTCCTTCAAACCATTTTCATATGACCATAGGTGAAAAACCACGAGCTTATTAATTTAAGCGTTGCCTCTTATTTTACCCTTATTTATCTATTCCATTCGAACGCAGGTGGTGACCAGGCACTAGGCTAAGCGAGTGTTTAATCACTTATCAAGATCAACGATCATGTTTTAATTTCCACAAAGAGATGGATGGTTCTCGTTTACTTTAGAAATTTGGGACTCTGGTGGTTTGAAGGTCCAGATCATTGTTGT
The DNA here is from genome assembly GCA_009831015.1 of Picea engelmannii. Lineage (NCBI taxonomy): Eukaryota > Viridiplantae > Streptophyta > Pinopsida > Pinales > Pinaceae > Picea > Picea engelmannii. The sequence goes on from ML790933.1 coordinate 107,889, forward strand.
TCCAATTTCCTCTAGAGTTGGTCAGCATCGGAGTTGATTGTCTCCTAATATGACGATTGAGAATACTTACATGATGAACGGTTCTCGTTCATTTTAGAACTCCAAGACTTCGAGTATTCGTGGCTCATGAACTATGGAGTAGCAATTCCTCCGGAGTGATTACTTATCGAATAATTCATAAAGCGATGATGAATTCTTGTTGTAGGTTAAAACCTCCACTTATGCTATCCTTCCACTATGCTTTATGATCGGTTGAGAATTCTCCCGAAGTATATCAACATTCTTTGTTTACTTCGGGACGTCGGGGGTCCGGAGGTCCGAATAATTGTTGTTCCAATTTCCTCATGAGTTGGTCAGTGTTGGAGTTGACTATATCCTTATCTGACGATTGAGAATGATCTCAAAGTTATCTTAGATCAACGTTAACTTTATGATCTATCTTTCCACTGTACTTGATCAATGGCTATGAATTAATCAAAGGTTGGGTGGACGTTCCTTATTTACTTCAGTACTTCGGGGGTCCAGATGTTTGGATAATTGTTGTTCCAATTTCCTTCAGAGTTGTTCAATGTCGAAGTTTACTATCTCCTGATATGACGGTTGAGAATGCTCCTGAAGTTATCTTAGATCAACAATCAACATCAACTCTAGCCTTTGGTGCTTCAGGTGGTTTCTCGTACACAGGCCTTCAATCTTTTGGAGTACATTCTCTCAGAGTGACGTAGCTATGGACGTCACTTGTTGATGTGGAACTGACCGATTGGCTGCCACATGTCACATAGATTCATGACTTACGCATACCTGAAATTCTAATAGCACCTTGACACGTGTCACCATTTGATTGCACCACGTGTCCTTGCTGACATGGATCTCCTCATGTGTGTTCTACGTGTCTTCACTTTGTGACTTTGGAACTTCAACCTTTGGGTGAATTTACATGTTCTCAACTCATTCTCGTCGAAGTGGTTAGTGCTAGAGTTGACCACTTCTACCTTGGCGTGCTTTGAATAGATCAACGATTGAGGGTTTTCTAGATTTGACAGTTGACGGGAGTTCGTGACTCCGGGGATTCAGCCTTGGTATTTTATTATCCTATCCTTCCACTTTACTCAATCCAATGGTCGCTATATTATCCGAAGTGTTCCTCAAATCGAACGACTCATGTCCACTTCAGGACTTCGACCTTCAGGTAATCTTATATGTTCTGAATCCTTTTTCACCAAAGTGGTCAACACCGAATTTCACCACTATTCTGATCCAACAACTATCATGTATTGTCTAGATCTGATGGTCCTTATTCACTTTGGGACTCCGGGGCTTTGCCCTCCATATTTGATTATCTTATCCTTCCACTTTATATAGATCGGATGGTCAATATGAATCCCTAAATATTTCTCAGATCAGACGACTCATGTCCTCTTCAAAATATCTGTGGCTTACACTGTCCTTCCACTTTATTCGATCCAACGGTCGATATTACATCCGAATTCTGGATGAATGTCTCCCATTGCTTTATCTTTTATAAAGGTTTCCCTTTTTCAGTAATCTTTTCTTCCTATGGGATTTCTGCAGCGCTATCTCTCTTGAGATTTGATCATAGGATCATTTTTTATCCTATCGTGATCAACAATAATCATGACTTTATTCAGCCTTCAGGTGATTTTCTTCTGCCAATCTTTAGCATAATTTTCCTGCTAAGATTAACCTTGCTTCTTTGCTGCATTCTCTTTCCATCATTGAACTTATTGGCCATCCTGAAACTAATTCCAATTGTATAACTGTTCATGACTGATTCATGTTGCCATCATAACAACTTATCATGATTTTTGACATCAATGACAACATATCAATGGCAATATGTCCAAAAATATCCCCCTTTTTAATTGAGGGCAACGCACTAACTTCATACACAAAATCCCCATGTGATGATTCTTCTCTCCTCTGAAGTTACTCTCCCCCTTTGACATCAATGGAAAAAGGTTTCTCCCCTTATGATCAACCTCTATCTGTCTACATGTTTGTTGACCAAAATATGAACTTGGGTAACTCCCCCTGCAATCATGCTCTCTCTACCTCTGACTACTCTCCCCCTTTATTTTTGAAAGGGTATCTCTTCCTGACAATATCTCTTCCCCTCTCAATTTACTAACTTTTTATCTCAATCCATTGGTATATTTGTGTTCAAATAAGTGGTCTTCTTGATACCAACTTGTAGTGATACACATTTGTAGTGACCAAGTCTTTCAAAACTTAATCTAATTACTTTCTTATTTAATAACCAAAATACTCCTCTTGAGTTTTTACTGACTTTCCTTTGTCAAAATAGAACAAGAGTATGAATCTTACTGATCTTTTTGATCTTCTTCTTATTCTTCTTTGATATTTCACAGGAATATCAATTGAGGAATGATACCAATTTTGTTAAATGATACTCAAACTTCTCTGCTACCTTTATTCTTTCTCTTCTCGTATTCTACAACTAACCCTACCAATGATTTTTCTTTTGACCACTAATCTATAGATAGTCAAGATTTTTCCATATGTTAATTTTAAAATTTCTTGGCATAATCCTTTGATTTTGTAGAAACCAATTTAAACTTCTTTTTGTATTTTCTTTCTTTGGCTAACAAATTATGACATCATTAGAATTTGATATTGTCCCATATTATTCTATAGGCACTTCCTTTACTTGGGCTTGATTTATTTCATATTGAATTTCACATTCTTTATTAGGACCTTCACCCATCATGTTATTATTATTAATTTGTTCATTTTCAGGTGTAATATCATATTTCTTTCTTTCTCCTTCATATTTTATTCTCCATATCTTTCTATGGGATATTATGCTTTTTGGACCTTTTCTTTCTAATTTTGTTTTTGGAGATTTGTCATCTCCTTTATTCTTCCAAATTTGATTAGGTTTTCTTTATGATTTGAATGACTTATTTAAGGATTGAATTTTTTAACTCCTGTAGCTTTGGGATTTGTGCCCAAACCTATCACAGTTGTAACATCTCATTGTATGACAAAATTTTGTTGTGTGCCCAACAAAATTGCATCTCCAACATCTAATCGAGTTTTTGGATTTTTCTGTATATCCTTTCTCTAGTTTCTTGCAGTCCATTGCTCCAAAGCTATGACAAGAAAAAAAATACCCATTGAAGGTGTTTCCATTCTTGAATTTATTTTGTCTTGAGAGATCTGTCATTTGATTTTCTTCTTCCTTTTCAATTCTATAGCTTCCTTCCTTAAAAAAGTTCATGACTTGTAATTGGTTTGTGAGTGCACCGTTTCTTTTTGAGAAGGATGATCTTTTCCCATGTTTGTAAATGGTGCTCCACTTGTCACTGTCTTCTTTCTTATTGTATCCAAGACCAGTTTTGTCATCATATGATCTTTGATTGTACCAAATATTATCTAGGATAGCTAAGCTATTCTGGAAATTGACAATCTTATTTATCTTTTCATTCATCTTTTTGAGATTGACTATTTCTAACTTCAACATGTGACATAATTCTTCCTTTTTAGTCAACTGAATCTTCAGGGCTTCTTCCATTTCCTTAGCACATTCAAGTTGAGTCTTTAGATTGATGACTATTTCTTTTGTCTCATCCAATACTTCTTTGCATTTAATATTTTTGTTATATGTATTCAATTCATCCATATCTTTTGTTAGATCAAAAACTATAGTTTTCAATATTTTGATTTCTTCCTCGTATTCTAGCTGAATCTGTTTGAGGTTGATGGCTTCTAATTCAAAAATTTGGAATGATTCTTCCTTTTTGGTTATTTGGATCTTATATGCTTCTTTATTTTTCTTATCTTTTTCAATTTGAGTCATTAGATCTTCATTTGTACTTTCATTTATCTTTTTGAAATTGATGATTTCCAATTCCAACATGTGGTAAGAATTTTCTTTCCTTGTTAACTGGATCTTCAGGACTTCTTCACTTTCTTTAGTTTCCTCGAGTTGAGTTTTTAGATTGTTAACCAATTATTCTGTTTCTTTTAGTACTTATTTTCTTTTATTATCACATGTATTTAATTCTTCCATCTCTTATGTTAGATTAGTAACTTTGGTTTTCAATCTTTTGATATCTTCTTCTTTGTTTTCTAACTGAATTCTTTGTTCAAACTCTTCTTGGCTAGATTGATCTAACTGTTGAAGTGGCAACATATCTTTTTGTTGAAGTTTCTCCAACTCTTCTAGAGTGCACAGAGTTGTGTACTCAATATTGTCAAAAGCCTCCACAGAAACTTCAATATGCATATAATTTCCTGGTTCCAAACGAATCTCTCTTATTGCAACTATAACATCAATTTTAAGATTATGTAATTTTTCTTTAGTGATTAATGAGACATGCCTCAATTCCTTGATGAGGTTTCCTTCCTCATTGTTGGTTGAGTTTTGCATCAAATCTTTCATTTCATTATGATTAGAAATCTTTTTCTTTGTATTATGTTCTTCAAAATGATTGGAATTCTCCTTTTCTTTATCTTGGTCCTTATCTTGATAAGAATTATTTTCTTCTGAGTTTTGTTCTTTATTATGATAGGAATCCTCTTCATTAGAGTCTTGTTCATTATTCTGACAGGAATCCTCTTTATCTGAGTCTTGTTCCTCACTTTGATAGGACTTCTCTTCTTCTTGTGTTTCATTCTAATAACAATTTTCTAGTTGGAGCCATAATTCTTTAGCATATTTGTAGTGTCTCATCTTTTCTTTGACTTGGTCTGACAATCCATCCTGGATTTGCTTTTAAGGCTACTGAAATGTTTCTCCCTACCTCCTTTGCATTTTTGGTTTTTCTTTTTGAAGTAGTTAAGTGCCAGGGATTACTTAATACTGAATCCCAAACTCTAGATCCACTTGACTTCATATATATTTTCATATTTTCCCTCCATGATGAATAATATGTTTCATCAAATAAGGGAGCTTCATTTTGGAGATAGCCATTTTTCCACCCATTTCTTAAGAATCTACCTTCCAGTGTTTAAATTGTGTTGAAGGCACCCGATCTGATACCAATTTTTGAAATGGACACTCGACACTGAGAGGGGGGCTGAATCAGTGTCACAAAACTTTGGACAATTTTCACTTTTGACAATTTAATTGAACAAAACATATTTATTTCATTTTCTCAAGCAATATATAAAAAAATAAATATTTTATTTATTTATTTAACTTGAATGAATACATAAGATAAATATTTGAATATCTTCATCTTCAAACAACTATGAGAGACCCAACCCTTTGTTACAAGACCCAACTTGTAGTTCTCATATCCAACTGAGAAATGAGGAATCCAACCCTCATAAAAATTCCCAGCTTCTTGATCTCAGATCCAACTAAGATGTTGTAACACCATGTTTCCCCCAGTTTGTAAATATAACTATATGGGCCAAGGAACTACGACAAACTTAAAAGTGTGAATGTTTGATTTGATGGACCTTGTGTCGAAGGTCGATGAATGTGAATTTTGTTATTTTAATAGAAAATGGTTACGTGTTGCATGACTACTGAAAGAGGGGATGTGCTAAGAGAGACCATGAAATGCTGTGAAAGGTGGTGGAGGGGACCAGGAATGGTTACGTTAACCTCCACTGAACCAGTACCGTGTTGGAATTAATTGCTCAGATCAGAACAACCCTCAGACCCAGGAATGAATTAAAGTCAGGCTGGTAGGTGGGAAGGCCTCCTCAAGAGTTAATGAGGGGATGGGCTAGACCACCCATCCGTAAGGCTTCCAGACCTGACCATGGATTGGGAATTTGAGCCACACACAATATTGTTGAGGAAGGAAAGAAAGGAAGTGTGGTGGGAAGAGGGAGACCTGCGAAGAAAATGCAGAGATGAGAGAGGAAGCTCTCGGGACCGAGGAAGGACTAAAATGGGAACAATGAGTTATGATCACAGAAGATAGAGATTGAGTCGGGAGAAGGAGAGTAACCTTTGTCCTTATCTATTTTTGTATTGGGAGAAGGAGAGTAACCTTTGTCCCTAACTTCCGTTGAGTTGGAAGTAAGAGATTGAATCTCAAATCATCATGGCTTAAGCTCGGGGGTGGCCAGTGATAAATCCATTGGGAGTGACCGAGCCTATGGTTAAGTGGACACGAGCAACCCTTTCAACAGTTGCATCACGCTCTATGGTTCTGATAAGTGTTTTCTTGGCTTATGCTTTGAATTGTAAATAATGGATGTATGCGAGTATTTATATGTCTATAAATGGTTCTTTCTTTGTATTAAATGATTAAGCTATGAGTATGCGTTCATTCCCTTGAGAACCTATATTTCTGCTTGATTTTCCATACACCCCAGTCTAATCACTCAAAGGCACATTTCCAGGGAGCTACATCACCGTCCCAGAGTTGGAACAAGCCTCTTGGCATAGCTACCGTTTTGGTAACCTCACAAGTTACCTTGCCTTGACTTAGAACTTAAATCTCGGCAAGTTGGGAAGGTGTTTCATTTAGACTAGTAGTGTATGAGACTTTGAACCTATGCCTAAGTCCTTAACCAAAGACCCGACTAAGAGAGGGGATCATAGCCCAAGAATTATTGGAAGATCCATGTGACCTGGGTCTACGAACCTTGGAGCTTGAAGCTCTGAGATGTCAACTTTTTATGACCTTCGATCTATGAATGAAGATCGAAGGTGGGGAATCATTGCGGAGCATGAAGGTGAAAGTAGAAGACGCGCTAGATCACAGCCCACAATTCACCATTTTGTTTGTTCGACAACACATGTATTCCAACAGAGGATGAACACCTTCAGTAACCACTCACATAACTAGATCAAAGATCAACACATCGATGTTTTCACGTGGTAAAACCCCTATGGGGAAACATCCATGACCCCAACCAACACGACCACTTGGAGTAGTTTATTAATGCAAAGAAAAAGATTACATAGATATTTTACAAGAGAGTTTCTCACAATCGATCATCAACAAATTACCCTCCATGCTCTTCAAATAGAGATCATGGACCAATCGGGTGTTAAGACACAGATCAATGGTTGTTAAGATCAAGGAGAGTATGAACCGTCGGATCACTCTATGTCGGGAACATATCGTGACCGTCAGATTTCCTAACTACAAATGCATACTAATGCATACTAAAGAAACACACTAGAAAACAAAATTTTACCTAATGACACAATAGACCAAGTAGATATTACTAACTCCTAAGTGTCTAAATATCCTAACATCCCCCCTTAAGAACAACTTGGGACAGGATTGAAGGATTTACAATAGTGACACAATAGGAGAAGGAAGGAGGCATTAGAGTCTATCCCCCCTTAATGAAAACTTCATGAAATCCTAACATAGATCGAAGTTTGGAAAACTTTGCTTTTGTAAGAGACTTTGTGAAAATGTCTACAACTTGATCTTCTGTAGGGAAAAAGAGCACTTCAATAACTTGATAATGAATGAGCTTTCTGATGAAGTGCATGTGTAGCTCGATGTGTTTTCTACGCTAATGTTGAACTGGGTCTTTGGCGAGCTTGATGGCACTGTGATTTTCACACCAAAGGCTAGTCGGATGCTGGTGATGGAATCCAAACTTTGAAAGGATCTATCAAAGCCATAGGGCTTCCTGACTTGCATTTACCACTGCTCGGTACTCTACTTCTATTGAAGAAAGTGCAATAGCCTGTTGTTTTTTATAGGCCAAAGTGACAGGTCCTAAACCAAGGCTGAAAACATAACCTGCAGTAGACTTCCGATCATCAGGGTCGCTGGCCCAATCTGAATCAGTGAAACCAACCAATAAAGGAGTCCCCCCTGAACTACAATGTATCCCGAACTGAAATTTACCACAAATATAGTGAAGTATCCTTTTAGCTACTTTCCAATGGCTTTCATGGGGTGTTTGCATATATCGAGCAACAAGACCAACAACAAAGGAAAGATCAGGACGAGTATGAGTCAAGTATAAGAGGCTAGCAATTAATTGATGATACAAGGTGGCATCAAATTCAGGGGAAGTACAGGTGGCATAAATCTTGACTCCAAACTGGAAGGGAGAAGGGGTTGGTTTACAATAATCCATGTGAAAGTGACGAAGAAGGTCACAAGAATACTTAGACTGGGAAAGAAAAATTCCTTCATTGGTTTGCAAAAATTGGAGGCCAAGGAAATAGTGCAAAAATCCTAAGTCTGTCATTTCAAATTTCTTCTTAAGGCTGGTTTTCACTTGGTTTAAAATTTTTGAGTCACTACCAATAAGGACAAGGTCATCAACATAAAGGAAAAGGATTATGAGATGTCTTCCTACTTTCTTGGTATAGACATTAGGATCAGAATGGCATCTAGGGAATCCAGTGGCAATAAGAAAGCTATCCATTTTGGCATACCAATCTCGGGGAGCTTGCTCGAGACCATAAAGAGATTTCTTGAGGCGACAAACAAGGCTAGAGTCATTCTGGACATAGGCAGGAGGTTGTTCCATGTATATTTCTTCTTGCAAATCTCCATGCAAGAAGGCATATTTAACATCCATCTTATGGACCTCCCATTTATGTGAGGCAACAAGGGCAAGAACAAGGTGGATGGAATTGATTTTTGCTACAGGGGAAAAGGTTTCATTATAGTCAATTCCTTCAAGTTGGGAAAATCCTTTGGCAATTAACTAAGCCTTGTGTCTTTCAACACTTCCATCTGATGCATACTTAGTTTTGTAGACCCATTTGCATCTAACAAGTTTTCTTCCTTTTGGAAGAGGTACAAGATCCCAAGTATCATTTTCCATTAAAGAATGATACTCTTCATTCATTGTTGTATTCCAATATGGATGACCTAAAGCTTCTGCAAATGTCTCCGGATCATGAGTTTTTGAAACTTGAGCCAAAAGAGAAGAGGCTCGCTGGAACTGTGAACGTGTCTGACACTGATCTAAAGGATCACCGACAAGATCACTAGCTGCTTCTCATGTTGAACGAACCCATCTAGGAAGCGGTGGAGATGGTGCTAGTTCAGGTTCAAAGGAATCATCTAGAGGAGGGTGAGCAGGCAGAGGTGGATTTTCATCCTCAATGTCATCATCTGAAGAAGAAACTAGATCATAAGAAGGAACAAATGCCGAATATGGCTCACAGGCCGAAGAAGGCACAATAGCCAAATTAGGCTTGTAGGCCAAGAGATTTTCATCAAATTTAACATCTCTTCTAATAATAATTTCATTACAATGTGATTGAAGAAGTCTGTAACCTTTGACATCTTCAGAATAACCAACAAATATACACTTCTCACTTTTAGGCTGCAATTCTTTCCTTTTCTCATCAGGAATGTGAGCCCATGCTATACTGCCAAATACACGGAAGTGACTTACATATGGTTTAATTTTAGTCCAAGCTTCTTCCAGTGTTATATTTTTAAGATCCTTTGTGGGAGTGCGATTTACTATGTAATTTTCATAGTTGATGGCTTATGCCCAATACTTTAGACTTAATCCCTTAGATTGGATCATACAATTAGCCATTTCTTTTAATGTGTGGTTCTTTCTCTCGGCAACACCATTTCATTGTGGTGTATATGGAATAGTGTGTTGCATTTGGATTCCCTATGTAGTGCAATAGCTTGTAAAATTATTGTTCACATATTCGCCTCCATTATCTATTCTTAACCTTTGAATTTGATGTCCAAATTGCTTTTCTGCAAGGGCCTTATAGGCCAAAAACTTCACTCTTGAGTTTTAAGAAGTAAACCCAAGTATGTATGGAAAAGTCATCAATGAAAGTTAAGAAATAATTGCACCCAGAAAAAGAAGGAGAAGCAAGTGGACCACACAAATCACTGTGAACAAGCTGCAAAGGACCTGAGGCGTACCAAGAGGCACGTTTGTCAAAAAATTTCTGATGATGTTTGCCGAGAACACAACTGGAACAAACACCATCTCTGCATGAAACAAGAGGAAGACTAGTCACCATATTTTGATTACATAGTTGCTACAATGAGCAATAGTTTAGATGACCAAACTGTTGATGCCAAAGTTTGCTCAAGTCATCACTATGAGCAACAAAAACTGATGAAAAATCTAATGACCCAAAGTTGTCAAACTTGTACAACCTAGTAATATCATCAGTAATTCCAGTTGCAAGAACATGCTTAGGATCTTTTAGATCCTTGATTACAACTTGGTGAGGTGAAAAATCAACGGTTTTACCTTCACCTGAATGAGTGATTTGATATACTGATAGAAGGTTACAAGAAAGACTTGGAGCACATAATACATCATTGAAATGACCATTATCTACTTGAAATGTTCCAGATTCTACAACACGAAGAGATCTATCATCACCAACAAATATTTTATTGGTGTTACATTCATTTAGAGTAGAAAATATGGCTTTATCCTTAGCCATATGATAAGATGCTCCTGAATCAATAAGCCACTCATAAGAAGAAGAAGTAGTAGTATAATTTGAATTGAAGGAGAAACCAGAAGAAAAATGTGCATGTCCGTGAGAAGAAGAAGTAGGATCAAGACTGATGTTGTGCTTCTTCATCACTGCTTCTAAAGCTGCCATCTTCTTGAAACATTTGGACTCATCATGACCATCTTTATCACAAACATTGTAATGTCTATTAATATTCTTACTTGTATATTTTTCTCCTTTGTCACCAGTAGGATATGAAGCTGTCTGAGCAGGTTTGGGACCCTTATGTTGTTTGTTGTTGTAGCGAGGATGTTGCTTCTTGGGATACTTGGGTTTATCTTTCTGCTAGAAAACTAAGGATTTGTTGGAGGGAACTGCAGTGTTGATCACTCCAAATTGTACAAGCTTATCTTCCTCTTGAATCAAAGAAGCACAAAAGGAATCAAGAGTGGGTGTTTCATAATCTTCTTCCCTTAGAGCCTCTCTCATGGCATAAAAGGTAGATACAAACACATAATATGCACTACATAGATTAGAAAGAATAAGATAGATGCAACACTCTTCCTCCATATTTATCTTACATTCTTCACATAAAATTATGAGTGTTTTAAACCTAGATATATAGTCTCCAAGGCAAGAAAAATCATTTGGAATCAAGGTCAATATTTTATTTTCTAACTGTTGTGCTCAAATAATATTGAGTTTACCAAACACAGATTCAATCGTGTTCCAAACTTCTTTGGGGTCATCAATATCTTGAAGGTGGTATCTTAAATCAGGAGAGATGGAAATTCTGATTAGTCCACGTGCTTCGTCATTCCTATTATCCCACTTGGCTTTCTTATTAGCATCAGTGGGTGATTTTTCCTTTCCCAAGGTAATTCGGTACAAGCCTTTACTTCTTAATAAATCTTCAATATGAGATTTCCATTAGAAGTAGTTGTTGCTGGTAAGAAAGACAATAATTATAGAAGCCAATTTAAATATGCTGATAATGTGTATTTAAAAACTAAATCTTATTATCTGGATGGAAAGATCTCAAAAAGTTATGCGGTTTAAAAAAAAACGGCACTGAAAATGGACTTCCGATGTTAGAGTTGTGCCCTTTTTAAAAAAGGCACAATCGGTAACCAAATGACCACGTGATTGTGTAAGCTGCTTTATGAAGTGACCCACTTTTATAAAAAGAAGTGGGGATCACTTTTACAATGAAGTTACTTTATAACATAAAAGTTGCATGCAAAATAAATAACTCTAAAATAAAATATTAAAGCTACTTATAGTGATTCACTTTTATACTTGAAGTGAAATACACTTTACAATTTTAGCATGAACTTTTTCAAAAAAGGTAACAAAAGAGAGACTTGAACTCAAGACCTCTTACTTAATAAGGCAAATTTTAACCAAATGATATAGAAAAACATATTGTAATGTTCAGAAGGAGGATTGGGGGCGTTGTTGTTGTTGTCGTCTTTTTGCACAAGAAAAAAATTTCGCTTCTCGATGACAACAAGAGTTAGATCTCGGTTAGCTTACTCGGAAGATGCACCTTTTCCTATCTGTTTCTGATTTGCCGATATCGCACAGGACACAGGGAAAAGAGAATATGAAGATCTAAAAGAGTATCAACCTGGAAATAAATAAAACAAAACCGAAATAAAACCAAAATACTACTTTGCAAAAATTTTAAAAAATGCGTATTCAAGCTTTATACCTCCAGATCTGAGTGTAATGGCCATATCTTGGGCAAACAGAAACCTTTTCGAGTGAAATAAAAAGTGTTCCTGACTGAAATGAGCGCTCTGGATGCAATGGAATAGTCCTCTCAGCCCAAAAATGTATGAAAATGACAGAAAGTGGAGATGAGGCAACTCAACTTCATGATCTCGATCTTCAACAGGAGCGGGTCTTCAAACAGGCTCTAATACCATGTTCGACAACACAGGTATTCCAAAAAAGGATGAACACCTTCAGTCACCACTCACATAACCATATAAAATATCAACACACCGATGTTTTCACGTGGTAAAACCCCTACGGGGGAACATCCACGGCCCCAACCAACATGGCCACTTGGAGCAGTTTATTAATGCAAAGAAAAAGATTACAGAGAGATTTTACAAGAGATTTTCTCACAATCGATCATCAAAAAATGACCCTCCATGCTCTTTAAATAGAGATCATGGACCAATTGGGTGCTAAGCCACATATCAATGGTCTTTAAGATTGAGGAGAGTATGAACCGTTGGATCACTCTATGTCGGGAACATATCGTGACCGTCGAATTTCCTAACTACAAATGCATACTAATGCATACTAAAGAAACACACTAGAAAACACACTTTCACCTAACGACACAGTAGAACAAGTAGATATTACTAACTCTTAAGTGTCTAAATATCCTAACACTGTTGATCTCATCGGCTGGAAGATCAACGACTCTGATGTGACCAAGTTGAGCGAGTACTTCCAGATTGCGGAGGCTGAGCTCTCTGATAAAGAGCATGCACATTGGGTCCCCGCAATTTTTTTGAATCGTCGATCGACGGACACCTCGGTATCAGTTGGATCATGACTGCCAGACCCTGAATAGTTGTGAGATGGGTGGTCATGAGTCTTTTTGGAAATCCGCAGAGTAACAGAGTCCCTTGGTACCATTGGTATGAGAGAATAAAAAATATTAGAAGAGATAACATTTTCAAGAGTGAAGGCGGGACCCGATATAGACAGACTCGCAAGTGGAATGAAGGTTGAGGCCTTTGAACATCTACCAAAATCTCCCAATTAGGAAGACGTCAAAATCTCAGAAGGAGGAGCGACAACAACCGCCAGATTTCCTGCGGGGCGAAGTGAGTTGGGACTGTTCATTGCCGAGGAAGACAAGTGACGTTGATCGACAACTCCTGAGTGAGATATTGTGGTCAAGGAGAGAGTGGAGTCGTTGAATACCCAAAGTTAATCCTAGCCATTGATCGCCAGGAGACACGTGCTAGTAGATCAGTAACTCTTGAGAAATCACTTCAAGAGTTTTAGATTGAGAGTTGAAACTCCTTAATCACTAAAGAGCCAAAGGAATCTGGACTGTTAGATCTAGAGAGACACGTGGCGATAGACCGCAAGCTTCGGGTAAATGGAGTTGGAGTTTTAGTTGAAAGTTGAGAGTTGAGAAATATGAAGTCCGAAGACGCAAAGGGATCACAACTGTTGATCTAAGAGGGACATGCGTCAATGTATTATCGATTCCGTGTAAAATCCATTGGGAAAAAGCGAGAGTTGATATTTGAGATTTTCGAAGCCCGAAAATCCGAAGTGACAAGATCCGTCGATGTGAAGGTGGACATGTGGCACCAGATCTAGAACTCTGAAAGAGAAGAGAGGAGGAAAAGGTCTGAAGACCTGGAGAAGATCTCGATCGTTGATCAAGGAGGGAGCGAAAATACCATCGATCTGGATGAGGAGGCCAAATTCTCAAAGTGAGAGCAAAACCATCGATTGAGGAGGACGCATGGAAGATGATCTGTCATTTCAAAGAAATCTCTCTGGAAGAAATGAGAGCTTGAGAACTGAAACTACCAAAGGCCGGACTTGCAGAGGAAATCGTATCCGCACATCTGTAGGGACAGGTGTCAATAGATCTTCCACTCTGGAAGATAGCTACTGAGGAGGAAGCGAGAGTTTGAGAGTTTAAACACTCGAAGGCCGGAGAGCCGAAACCAATCATAACCATTGATTTGGAAGGGAATTACGTGCTGACAGATCGGGGAGGTCTGGGAAAGTGTGTGAAAGATAGGAAAGGAGGATAGATAGCATCCATTGATCACGGATCATCACCAAAAGAAAGATATCGATGATCGAGAAGAAATGCGAGGCCAAAATATGCTCGGGTTTTAACTTTCCCTAAGCGGGCCACAATTGAAACCATGATATTGTCAAAGGCATATGTGGTGCTTTGTAGTGAATTGCAGGGTGAAAATAGGGTTGGTGTAAACCCACCCTTGGACACGCCTGCAATCACATACCTTCCAAGAGGTCATAACCCAGGTCTATATGAAGGAGGGGGTTAACGAAAAAGGAGTTGGCACCTGAAATTCAATATTTTGTTAGCGCGTAGACAGAGGTCGTGGGTACCCTTAGACCTACACCAGTTAGTCAAAATGTTCTGTGTTTAATTACAGAATGAGACCATCAGATCCTCAGAGAGTCCAGTGGCTTCAAAATCGATGATCCTTGACTGGAAGGCCGAGATAGTTCCCCGAATGTCCAAATTAGAACCTGTAGAGAGAGAGAAAGGATTTATTCTTGTAAGGAGGACGATTTTTTTTTTTTTTTAGCACCGTCGTGGGTATGTTACAAATTGGTATCAGAGCATGGTTACAACACTTGGCATGTTTGGGCTTATGGACGAGTCACTTAAAATCTCTATTTAGAGTACTTTTAAAAGAGTGACACCCTACCTTACCTCTTTCTTAAAAAGAAAAAAAAAAGGGGGTCTGGTTAAAAAATGTTATTAGAGAAAATAATGAAACTTTCTACTGTGTGTATGCATTTAACAAATTGAACAATGTATTTTTCATGAACTAATAAACTGTTAGCTAACAATAAGTGTTTTTTCAACACTCGAGCAGTCAGTAAATCATGGGAAAACTCCAAAACTAAAGAATGGTGATGTGGCATGAAGTGGGGGATGGATCCCACAATAGAGATGAAGAATCCGACGAAAGGAGGGTGGTGGAAACCCCTCCAGATCTGGCTAAAACTTTAAGGAGCCTCAGTGCCAAATTATAGAGTTGCAAGGATGACAACGAGAGATTGATAAAGGAGCAAGAAAAACAGGAAAAAATTAACATGGTCTTGCTGCAAAGCTTATCTGACATACAGAGGAAACTACAGCATGAACCCGCAACCAGTCATGTGGACTGATGACTTAAGAAGAGAAGTCAAAGTCTACCTGATATCTGAAAACATGACTCCATAAGTGACCACATTGGGAAAATTACCTCGAAGAAGGTCCATCCTGGAGGCAGAGGACACTCATTAGTAGAGTCCTCTGGAAAGGAAGCTGGAAACTCTAAAGGATCTTCTAGTAGTAGATCCAGCTCACATTCTCAAAGGAAAGGAAAGAAGCGAAAGCATTCCAAAACTCATGATCCTGAAGAGTTCAAGAAAGCCAAATCACCCTCTTTCAAAGGAGATATTAAAAAGGGAGAAGAGGCAAAATCTTGGCTGCTTGGTTTAAAGAAGTACTTCAGAGTCCATGAATACTCTGAAAAATTGAAGGCTCAAATATCCATCTTCAACCTAGATGGAAAGGCTTCCATATGATGGGAAGACCTTAAGAATGTGAAAGGAGTCTGTGAGAAGGTGTTAAGCCCTAATATTGGCTCATTACCCCTTAATTGGGGCATATTAGATTAGTAATGCTATTTTATTTATGTCATCTTTAGGCCATTAGTTGTAATTTAGATTAGTAATGTTATTTTAATTATGTCGACTTTAGGCCATTAT
>ML790933.1:143971-165095 GCA_009831015.1 Picea engelmannii
GTGGCACATTATGGAGATCAAAGAATTGCTCCATCTGAAGTATCCATGTGATTGGGTCCTTTCCATCAAACTTCCTCATGTCAATCTTAGGAACGTGGTTGGTCTTCAAACCAAAGTTGGAGTTTCTCCATTCTTGATTCACCCTCCTTGTGTCCTCATCATGAATTTCATGGGATGCATTTTCACTTTTGGGTGTCTTCTCTGTTACGAAATTTTTCATTACTTCCATGATCTAGCTTCCATTGAATCCATCTTAGTATCCAACTTAGCTTCCATTGAATCCATCATCTCTTGTAGTTCATATTTGGTCACTGTCTTCTTTTGTAAATCATTTATGTCCCTACGCATTTCTTCACCTTCATCAAGAGTCCAATTAGGATTTTCTGGAGGCTTATTTGGTGTAGAAGGTCCATTTTTGGGTGGCATGTTGGCCAAATATCACTTTTGAGTCTTGATTTTGAGGTGGTTCTGCTAGACAATATTTATTCTGTTCTATCTCCCAGGTTTTGGCCCTTCTGGGTATGGAACTTCCTTTTAGGTAGTTCTCTGATATGTCTTCTCTATAATTCCACAGGTCTGATCAAAATTGGATGTGCCAAGTGGAATTTACGGTAACTTCCTCACAACTTGCAGATTTTTGTCCTTTCCAGGAAATCTCACTTGTATAGAATTCCCCGCACAAAATAACTGATATAAAATTCTGAAACTCGCACCCAAAATACTACAGACTGTCCCCAATCCAATGCAACTAGTCCCACTCAATTTGGATACTCTAGCAATAAGTTACGATTGTTTTACTTGGAACACCTTCTTGAGACTAGTTAATAGGACTAGTCAGATACCCTATCTTACACAGGGTGTATCTACAAATTTAAGATGAACCAGAAGATGAAAATTTTACCACAGATAAAGTACCAATTTCTGTAAATGGCCTCCAGAGTTCAGGGTCTGAAACATTACAGAATTTTTTTATAGCAAACACTCCACAATGACTCATTTCAGGATGATTCCAGAACCCTATCTTGTACAGGATGTATCTCTGAAGGTATAAGGCCTCAGGGGCTGAATTTTGAATCCAACGTACCTTGATCTGTCTTATAAATATCCTCCAAGCCGTTCCTTTTGAAATGTTGTAGAAAAAAAGTTATAGCGAAAATTCCACGGTGTCTCAGATGTAGCAGCGGAACCCCAAGACCTTGAGCTCTGATACCATATGTTAAGAACCAAACATCAATATAGCATATAAAAACCTGAGGAAAAGTACTCAACGCCTTGAAAAAGAGATAATATCAGATAATAAGCCTCTTCGAGGGGGAAACCTCCTTTTACCCCACTTAAATGTTCAAGTACAAGATGATTCAAAATGAAAATGTCTCCTTCATATATATAGGAGACTAGGAGGTATAATTACAACTAATGGCCTAAAGCCAACATAAATAAAATAACATTACTAATCTAATATGCCCCAATTAAGGGTTAATGAGCCAATATTAGGGCTTAACAGAAAACACAAAAAGAGAACATCCGGACTGAAGGAGAAATCCTTCACAAGAAAATGCAAAGCCCATCGATTATTTTGGATGGATCGCAAGATCTAGAGAACCATTCCACTATTAAATGCTGCAGAGTCTAATTGGGCCTCAGTGGCGAGTTTGGTTCCTATTGTTAAGTTAAATGGATTTAGGAACCCTCAATAGAATTGGCGCTAGAAGAAGGGCCTAAAGAATGAATGGTTGAATATATATTTCACATAATATTTCAGACAGCCTGTAGATTAAAAAACAACCCACATGCATGGCTAGTCATTCCCAAGACAACCCACACACTCTGAGTACTCCCGAAACGAGTAACTCACACCAGCATGAGGAAGAACATATGTTCCCGGATATACCCTACACTCTTCCTCATGAGGAATTGAACCAATTCAGAAGAATCACAAGAGATTACGCCCGACATATCGATGCATTAACCTTAGCCTCGTTGCTTCCTTGAAGAAAACAAATAAAAAGACCGGTGGTCGAGTTCCCCGACAAGGTTTTTGTGCACATAGTAGAAGACCTGATAGATTTTTACTCTCACCGAAATCGAACATCCTCTTAATGTAATCCTTGAAACACTAGCCAACAACTTCTTCAAGCATAAAGAGTTTTAAGAAGAAGAAGAGTTTAACTCGGGATCTGAAGACTTGGAATATAACCATGACCATGATGAAAAAAGGGGAAACCCACCTCAGAATAATCAACCTTGGTTGGCCAGAGATGATTTTGTAACATCCCGCTCTTGCAGGCACTGAGCGAACTTATTCTTTGAGGACACTTGCTTGCAAGTGATCCGGATTATTATATTATTGGGCATTTGATTATGATTATGAAGCATTATGGATTGATGACATGTTATTTTGTTGTATTGACATAGACAAGATCTATTGACTCAGTTTTCTTGAGTGTGCAGGATTTTGGACCTCGAGGATGCAGAGGCATCGATGAAACCCCTTGGAATCTGGATCGAGTCAGGGAGTGGACTATTGGGGTTTGATTTTTGTACATATGACATTTGTGCATCTTATTATATGATATGATTATGGATATGATTTCTGACTTGATTCGTTGATGATGCAGGTTGACGATATCTTGTCGACCAGACTCACATGTGGATTAGAGGGGTCATGCATGATAACCAAAGACGTCGAGGGAGAGGTGTGGACAACAACCCTACCACAGCCTACTAGCACTCCCGTCGTGGCTCGAACTGTAGCCTAACGATTACCTAGTTCAAGAATACCCATGATGTTGTGAGGGCCGACTACGACAGTTGTTCACGATGATTCTAAAGGGCGCGCAATAAGGCAGGGGCCTTAGTCCTTAGAGGCCCTTAGTTTCCCATAAGATCACCTAATAGATTATTGACTCTAGGTTTTTTTTATGTCTATCAAGTCATTCAAGAGGCGAGTGGAACCCTTGGATCACGGAGTGCGTCCTGAAGGCACGTCACACAAGAAAAATGGAAAGAGGCAAGTGGCACCCTTGGAGCACGTAGTGTGTCCTGAAGGGAATGTCACACAAGGGAAACAGAATGAGCCGAGTGGAACCCTTGGAGCACCTAGTGCATCCTAAAGAGCACATCGCATTGTTAAATAATAAATGGATAAGCCTAGATGGCCTTAGAATGAATAATGTGATGAGAAATATTTAATAAATTTTCCCTAATAAAATGTCGCCCAACCTAGGAAAATAAAATCTAGGTATAGGTGATACTTGTGGTAATATATATATATATATATATATATATATATATATATATATATATATAAACATGTGACAAAAGGGGGGTAAGAAACTCGATTAAATTATTAAAATCAAATTATGGAGGGATTTAAAATTTTAAAAGGGAATTAATTGTTTGTCACATATGCTAATTAAAATTTTTACTAAAATGAAAAAGGGGGAAAAGGGGTAAAGTATACGCTTACTAATTTGAGTTTTAGATAAAAAGGGAAAGAGGGAAATTTAAAATATTTAGGAAACTAAGGGAAAAAGGGGGAAACATAAAGAGAAAAGGGAAACATAAGGAAAAAGAAGAATGACTAACTTGGCAAGGAATCTTGCCTTTACAGAACTTTCTAAATTGAACTCGACTAGTAAAATAGTAAGGGTGGTAAGTCATTAAATTGTGTGAGGGAATATGGAGACACCTAGGAGCGATTCTAGGAATTCTTTTAGGTGGGTGAGGGAAATAGGAGTAATTAATTAATTAATGAAATCAATTTATGGTACAATGAAGGGGATGGGTGACACATGTACGGGGAGGATTTTTCTGAATCAAATTTTTGGGAATTAAATTAAATGGGAAATTGGGAAAGAAATTGACTTTGAAACTCTATATAAAGTAAGGACAAGGAGGAGGATGGATCTCTCTTCTGTTATGCGTAATGTTATGCAACATAATTTTAGACTTGACTGACTTAGCTTGTGGGAGTTGGGATACCCAGCTTGGTGAGGAGTGGTAGCTCGGCCTTGCGAGGCGAGTTGGGAGCTAGTGGTTCTCTGGTTTAGTGTGTGTGGACCCTTTGTGGATCAGGGGGCTAAGGGGGGATAAGATTACCCCTAGCGTTGGCTGGGAGGTACCGGTGAAGTCTCATTGATCGGTAAGAGGGAATGACATGGAGCGCGTGGGATAACGACTCAGAGAGGACGACTTGGGATATGGTACACATGCTCTTTTTCTGCATGGTAGATTATTATTCACTTTACGCGTTCAATTATGTACTTTTAACTGTGTAAAGAAGGTGGTTGACTTAGCATTTTAATTGAGAATTTAATTTTCCCTTTATCCTTAAGCTTGCTCCTTGACTTGATTCCCTTGGCATCTGACCCTTGATGTTGTGACTGTCCTGTTGGTTTTAAATTGATATTTATGAAGAGTTTATGCACAGTCTAAATCCTCATCCCTAGTTCTTCAGTCCACGCTTGAGCAGTCGGTCAGAAGCTGAATCGATGGTCATCACTTCAGTGCACAATGACCTATAGATTCTAATGCCTTTCTTTTATGTGCATGGATGATGAGCAAAGGATGCTTCTGCCCAGCTGCCCACCCCTGTTGAATTTTCTTGGTTGACTGATGGTCATTGTGCCTTTTGGCAAATGATTACCTCTGTGCTTGTTCATATTCATTCCCTGTGATTCACTTCTGCACTTTAATTTATTGAAGGACAAATTTAGTTGCGTTGTCCACTTGTATGACAGTTGTAATTTTTATTGGACTGCATTTTTCCCTCTTGTTGACAGCCTTACATTTTGGGACTATGTTTTCCCCTTGATTAATAGTAAGGGTATGCCCTGAATTACATTGAGAACTTTCTTATGTGCTTGTGTCTTTTTATTTACCCTTGAACAAGCACAAGATTTATTTTTCTGGATGCCTTCGTTTCTTTTTTTGTGTGTTGGGAAGGGGTGTAGTGGCTAAGTGTAGGGGTGTGTTGATGTGATGGTCACATTTTTTTTGTTGTGGGTCTAATGGCTGGGAGATATGCGTGGAATACATTGCGATCTTGTCTTGATTAAAAATGCATTTTGTCACCTCTCTATAGGGCGAGTTTTTACCTTGCGTTGACCCCATGTCATGCATTTTCCTATGCATTATTTTGACTTGATAGAAAAATTACTCTTGTAAAGCAGCGATTACCCTTTTTATTGGCTGCGTTGGATAGATTTAATGCTTGAAAGTTATCAATTGTCTATGTTATACTTGTACTCTAATTTTACCAATGATTGAATTGATTCTTTTGCTTGACATTGATTTTTAAATTAAGCTAGTAGTTACAGTTGAAGGAGGGTGAGTTATCTATGATAGCAATTAATGTGAGTTTAATTCCCAACAGAGTCTGAAAATGGAACCTCTGTGTTTGTGTTTTGTTGGTATCTCGACAGTATGAAAAATACAAAAAATGATTTATATATATCCCTGTCTGCGTTTAATTTTAATACCCAACAACATGATGTTAAGCTCGACCATCCTTTTTCCCTTCTTATATCATGCGATTTTTATGCCTTTGGGGTGACTATGATTGAATTGTTTTCCCAACGAATGCCTCTTCTTTTCCTAGTGATTTTATGTTGGAGGTGACCATGATTTGGAAACCCTGGCACCATGACTTCTCTTTGTATTACCCAACGATTTTTTCATGGGTGACTGCGTGAATCCTTTACAACAATTTCCCCCTTGTTTTTCGCAACTAATTTTGTAGTGGATGGTCTGTGTGTTTGCCTAGTGACGACATTCTCAACACTCCCTTGGAAATTCATTTAATTTAGTGTTGGTAAATTCCTTGAACAACCTGCCTTGTAACTCCTTGGATAGCCATGCACCTACAACGATTGGGTAACATACTGGTGATGACAGTCAACATGGCTAGACAACATGTTGGAGGTTAATCTTGTTAATAACATTATAATCATAAGCATTATACAATGATATGGTGAATATTTCATATATTGGTATTGGCTAAAATTGGATTTGTATTTAAGGTTAATTTAGATTTGCAATTATTGTCTAGTTGTAATTTTAGACTTGCTAATTTGGTTTGTAATTAACGTTAATTTGAATTATAGTTATTATCTAATTGGTAGTTTTGATTCGCCAAATTAGATTATATTTAATGTGAAGTTAGGTTGAAAATCTTGTTAATTTGTAAATTAGACTAGTTAAATCAGATATGTAATTAACGCTAATTTAGATCGTAGTTATTGACTAGTTTAGACTTGATTATGGGTTGGTTTGTTGGCGAAGTCGTGTATGAGCTTGTGCTTTTCTTCAAACAACGTCATCTTGCATCTTGTCGATCTTTTTCTTGGGGTGTGGTTGTAGTACTCTCTTCAGTAACTCATCTCCTAGCGAGTTGAACTCATCTAGATTCCTTGGTCGGAATAGGGTATGTAACGCCTGGTTTATTTCTGCACCTATCACCAGGGGGCGACATGATTCCTGATGAGGGAATCATGGCACACCATATTGATAGAGGCAAATGATAACTTGGAAAGATTATGTGCTTCCCATTGTGGCCATTTTTTCTTGTTGTAGTTTTTGTTGGTGTCAGGATGTAATGCCTTCATGCGTTTGGTTTTGCGTGCCATCGAGGTTATAGTTAACTAGTCATCGCGACCGTTGTGTCAGGAACGGGATGTTGTCCCTTAGGTTGTAGGCATGGTCATGTTTATGTCGAGAGGGTAGTCATTTCTCTCTGATGATTTACACATGTTTCTCCTAGTTTCTCTTGTGCTAGTGCGTGGAGTCGTAGTCGTCTTTTGCCTGTTCTGTGGGCGTGTGTTCGTGGTCAGGTTGTGTGGTTCAACTGTTGTCGTCGTCGCCTTCTTGCCAAAAAAACAAAGGGGAATATATATATATATATATTATCACTTATGCTTCGCTTGTATTCGTAATGAAGGGGTCATTACATATGGTGTCAGAGCGGGTTCAACCTGCGACTTGGGAACACTACGACTTTCGTTGTTATGATATTTGATTATAATGTTGCTAATTAAGTTGACTTGTATTTGTGCAGGTAATAATGGTTAGAGGATGTCGTGGAGGAAGATGATGGGGTGCTAGGGGAAGATGCGTGATTCCTCCAGTAGCATTCATGCCTGAGGGGTCTAACCCCCAGGGAGACGAACAAGTTGTTGGACAGGAGCAGATAGAAGTGAGTGATGTGGTTGGGCTGATGAGATATTTTCAGTGCATGTCTGAGACACTAATCATATGTTTGGATAGAGATGAGGCCAGGGCATCGACACCCCCTGAGGGTCCACCGCACCCCGATTGGTACTGGTAGCATTCACCGCAAACTCGAGAAGGTAAAATTTCCCAAGTTCATTGGTGCCCCGGACGACGCAGCCGCCAAGGCATGGTTGGAGAATATGGTGATGTGCTTTTCACTTCGCGACTATACCTCCAACATGAAGGTCTACATGGTGGTCTTTCAACTGAAGGGGAGTGCTCTTCTATGGTGGAAGACGCTCCTGCCGCAATTGAACATGACCGTCGAAGAGGTTTCATGGGAACTGTTCAAGGAACGGTTCCGAGAAAGGTACCTATCAGAGGAATTCATTGAGCGTCATCTCAAAGATTTCAACGCCTTATGACAAGGCGGTCGTATGGTGCCCAATTACAAGGCCCATTTTATGGATTTTCTTCAGTATGCTCTGCATCTTAATACTGAGAAACGTAAGGTCAACAGGTTCATGTTTGGCCTTAATGGTAGTATACGTGCAAAGGTTAGGATTCTGATGCCTCAGACCTTACATGATGTCATCCAGAAGGCCCTGATAGTAGAGGAGGAGCTTGTTAGCAGGGGTTAGTGTAGGAGTCCAGCGAGACCGGCAGGGCAGGTGTCCTCCAGTGCACCACAACATCAGACACCAACCAAACATACGCCTAAATATCGTGGCTTCCAGAGGGGATCCACTTTCACTACACCTCGATGACCAATGCCTCAGCAGTGGACACCTTATCGAGGACCACAACATCAACAACAGTGTCGACCACATCAGTAGCAGTTTAGGCATGTTCAACAAAACAGACCAGGATTCCAGGCTGGTGGGCTGTCATCTTTTACTTTGGGCACCAGGAGTACTGGATCGAAAAAGGGGTGTTGGACTTATGGGGAGCCACACTACCAGCGTGACTTCCCAGTGGAAAGAACTAGAGTATCTAGATTAGTCGGAACCACTACCGTGGAAGATTTGGGTAAGGCCCATTGAATTCATGTAGTGGTGAATAACCGCCAAGAAGAGCACCAGTCGGCTGTGCTCAAGATGTCAGGTATCATCGCTGACTAGACCCTTAACATTTTGATAGATCCCAGTGCTACCGAGAGTTTCATTTTTGATGCAGTGCTAAAAAGGATTTAGGTAAAGGCAGTCGAAGAGGATGAGTTTATCTTTGTAGAGATGGCTTCGGGAGCCAAACAGAAGGTTGGAGGCAATGTTATGGGTTGTACCCTTAACCTGGGAGAGTTTGTCACTAGGGCCAACCTATACGTCACGATATTAGGATCTTGTGACATCATGATCGGTATGGACTGGTTGGAATCGCATGAGGCGATACTCAACTATAAGACAAAATGATTGAGCTTAGTTTATGATGAGGGACATAGACACGTGATTGTAGGAAGAAACCAAGGAGTTTCTCTCAGGTTCATCTCTTCCTTGCAGCTACGAAAGAGCATGTGCAAGGGATGTAATATTTATATGATCCTTGCGTTAAATGAGAAGGGAGTAGCTAAAGGTCTAGAACACCTTGTTGTGGTGAGAGAGTTTGCAGACGTCTTCCCAGAGGATTTACCTGGGATGCCGCCAGAGAGGGAATTGGAGTTTACTATAGACCTAAAATCGGGGACTGAACCGATAGCTAGAATGCCTTATTGAATGTTGACCCCAGAGTTACAGGAGTTGAGAATGAAACTGAAAGAATTGTTGGACCTGGGGCTGATATGTCCAAGTGTGTCACCGTGGGGTGCACTTGTTATCTTCATAAGAAAGAAGGATGGGTTGTGGAGGCTCTGCATTAACTAC
The DNA here is from genome assembly GCA_009831015.1 of Picea engelmannii. Classification (NCBI taxonomy): domain Eukaryota; kingdom Viridiplantae; phylum Streptophyta; class Pinopsida; order Pinales; family Pinaceae; genus Picea; species Picea engelmannii. The sequence continues at coordinate 153,040 of ML790933.1, forward strand.
CTTCAATTGAACAAGGAAACGATCAAGAATCAATATCTGTTTCCAAGGATTGATGATCTATTCAATCAGATGAAGGGTGTGACGGTGTTCTCAAACATCGATTTGCGATTAGGATATCACCAATTACGAACCAAGGAGGATGACGTCCCTAAGACTGCCTTCAAGATGAGGTTTGGGCATTATGAGTTTACTATTTTATCATTTTGACTGACAAATGCCACATGGGTATTTATGATTTTGATGAACGGGGTGTTCCATGAGTACTTGGACAAGTTCATCCAAGTATTCATAGATGATATTTTGATTTACTCTTGGATAATGGAGGAGCATGACGAGAACTTGCGCTTGGTATTACAGTGTCTGCTAGAGCACAAATTATATGGGAAGTTGTCCAAATGCTCATTTTATCAATCGAGCATTCACTACTTAGGGCATGTCATCTCCAACGAAGGTATCACCATGGATCTAACAAAACTCAAGGATATTATGGAATGGCCTGTGCTAAAGAATGTCCCGGAAGTGCATAGCTTCATGGGTTTAGAAGGATACTATTGACGGTTCATCGAGGGATTTTCGAAGATAGCAAATCCAATCACAGAATTGCAGAAGAAGAACAAGAAGTTTGTTTGGATCGAGAAATGTGCGGAAGCATTTAGGAGGCTCAAAGAGATATTGACAACAACACCGATACTAAAGGTCCCTGACATGGATGTGGAATTCTTGGTATGCAGTGACACATCCAAGGAAGGCTTAGGCGGAGTCTTGATGCAAGAAGATCGAGTCATTGCTTACATCTCGAGGAAACTAAGAAGGAATGAGGAGAAATATGTGACGCACGATTTGGAGTTGTTAGCCATTGTTTATGCCTTGAAGGTTTGGAGACACTACCTTGTTGGATGAAAATTTGAAGTAAAGACGGACCACTATGGACTACAACACATATTTACGTAAAGCGACCTGAACGAGCGACAACATCATTGTTTGGAACTGCTTAGCAAGCATGATTTCGAGATTTCTTACATAAAAGGAACAATGAACCGAGTGGCAAATGCATCGAGTCGGAGACCATGCATCTTTTCGTTGTTTCCTCTTTAGACGAATCTACGTGAAAATATTATAGCTTTACAACACGATGATGACTGGTAAAAAGAGGTCGAGGATTTTATCAGACAAAACACAATGATGGTACCAATATTTGAAGGATTTACGTTTGACGATGATGGATTATTGAGGTTTAAAAATTGGATTTACGTACCACCGAACGACGATTTGAGGAGTTTGATTCTAAACGAGGCTCATAGAGCAGTGTACATGGCCCACCCAAGAGTCACAAAGATGAGGGCAGACCTTAAACCCTTATTCTTTTGGAAGGGAATGAAGGAGGACATAGTAAACTATGCGGCCATATGTCTAGAATGTCATCAAGTAAAGGTTGAACATAGACATCCAGCAGGATTACTATAGTCACACGCTATTCCAGAATTGAAATGGGAGGTTATTTCGATGGATTTCATTGTTGGATTGCCATTTATGGCAAGGAAACATGACTCGATTTTCGTGGTAGTTGACACTATGAAGAAGAGTGCTCATTTTATTCCGATGCATACGACGTATCAAGCACCTGAAATAGCTAGAGTTTTCATTAGTGATATTGTGAGGCTGCATGGCGTGCCTAAGAGGATTATATCCGATCGAGGATCGATGTTTACTTGACGATTTTGGACTAGTTTCCAAGAGGCCTTGGGAACCCAACTTAAATTTAGTATTGCATATCACCTAGAGAGTGACGGGCAGACCGAATGAACAAACCAAACCTTAGAGGACATGTTGCGCATGTACGTGATGGACCAACAAAAGCGTTGGGAATAATTCTTGCCACTACTAGAATTTGCTTATAACAACAGTTACCAAAGCACCATTAAGATGGTTCCTTTCAAGTTTCTTTACGGGTGACCATGTCGGACGCCTTTGAGTTGAGATTAGCTTGAGGATAGGGTCCTGGTGGGACCATAAGTGATCCAAGAAATGGAAGAGAAAATGAAAACAATAAGACAAAGGATCAAAGTAGCGCAGGATCGACAGAAGAGTTATGTCGATGCGCACTGTGTCGACCGTAGTTCCGAAGTTGGTGATCGAGTCTTCTTGTGGGTAAAATCGCATAAGAGTTCAAATAAGTTTGTAAAGGGAGATAAAATATCTCCTAGTTTCATGGGACCTTTCAATATTGTGGAGAGGAAGGGGCCCGTGGCCTATCGACTAGCCTTTCCTGATTCTTTGAGGCGTATGCATGATGTTTTCCACATATCTATTTTGAGACATTATATTAGCAATCCTATGCATGTTATTGACATTATTTACTTACAAGTATCGAACGAGGGGGCACTCACGGTTGAGCCAATCTGCATCCTAGATCATCACATTCGACAGCTACAATGTCGAACAGTAGATCAGGTCAAGTTTCAGTGGGACAACTATAGTTCGCACTCGGTGACCTGGGAGGACGCATATGATATGCTCCAACAGTTTACATTTTTGTTTGATAGATAGACTTATGATAATATGATACACATTATTTCGGCACTTATATACTGTGAAACTTTGGGATGAAGTTTATACCAAGAGGGGGTGTATGTAACATCCCTCTCTTGCATGTACAAAGAGAAATTATTCTTTGAGGACACTTGTTTGCAAGTGATCCGGATTATTATACTATTGGGAATTTGATTATGATTATGAGGCGTTATGGATTGATGACATGCTATTTTCCTGTATTGTCATAGACAGGTGTTATTGACTCGGTTTTCCTGAGTGTGCAGGATTTTGGACCTCAAGGATGCAGAGGCATTGATGAAACCCCTTGGACTCTGGATAGAGTCAATGAGTGGACTATTGGGGTTTGATTGTTGTATATATGACATTTGTGCATCTTATTAGATGATATGATTATGGATATGATTTCTGACATGATTCTGTGATGATACAGGCTGGCGATAGCTTGTCAACCAGACTCACATGTGGAGTAGAGGGGTCACACACGATAACCAGAGACATCGAGGGAGAAGTGTGGAAAGCAACCCTGCCACAACCTACTAGCACTCTTGTCGTGGCTCAAACTATAGGTTAATGATTACCTAGTTCGAGAAGAAACACAATGTCGTGAGGGCTGACTGCGACTGTCGCTCATGATGATTATAAGGGGCACGCAATAAGGCAGGGACCTTATTCCTTAGAGGCCCTTAGTCTCCCACAAGATCACCTGACAAAGTATTGACTCCAGGGGTTTTTGATGTCTACCAAGTTAGTCAAGAGGCGAGTGGCACCCTTGGAGCACAAAGTGCGTCCTGAAGGGCACGTTGGGAAAGAAAAATGGAAATTGGCGAGTGGCACCCTTGGAGCATGTAGTGCGTCCTGGAGGGCACGTCTCATAAGGGAAACAAAATGAGGTGAGTGGAACCCTTGGAGCACCTAGTGCATCCTGAAGTGCACGTCGCATTGTTAACTAATAAGTGGATAAACCTAGATGGCCTTAGAACGAATAATGTGATGAAAAAGATTTAATACATTTTCCCTAATAAAATGTCGCCCAGCTTAGGAAAATAAAATCTAGGTCTAGGTGATACTTGTGGTATGCATATNATATATATATATATATATATATATATATATATATATATATATATATATAATACTAATAATCATCATTAAACATGTGACAAAAGGGGGGTAAGAAACTCGATTAAATTATTAAAATCAAATTATGGAAGGATTTAAAATTTTAAAAGGGAATCAATTGTTTGTCACAATTGCTAATTGAAATTTTTACTCAAATGAAAAAGGGGGGAAAGGGGTAAAGTATACACTTACTAATTTGAGTTTTAGATAAAAAGGGAAGGAGGTAAATTTAAAAGATTTAGGAAACTAAGGGGAAAAGGGGGAAACATAAAGAGAAAAGGGAAACATAAGGAAAAAGCAGAATGACTAACTTGGCAATGAATCTTGCCTTTAAGAACTTTCTAAATTGAAGTCAACTAGTAAATTAGTAAGGGGGGTAAGTCATTAAATTGTGTCAGGGAATATGGGGACACCTAGGAGCGATTCTAGGAATGTTTTTAGGTGGGTGAGGGAAATAGGAGTAATTAATTAATTAATGAAATTAATTTCTGGTGCAATGAAGGGGATGGGTGACACATGTACGAGGAGGATTTTTTTGAATCAAATTTTTGGGAATTAAATTAAATGGGAAATTGGGAAAGAAATTGACTTGGAAACTCTATATAAAGGAGGGATAAGTAGGAGGATGGATCTCTCTTATGTTATGCGTAACGTTACGCTGCATAATTTTAGACTTGACTGACTTAGCATGTGGGATTTGGGATACCCATCTCAGTGAAGAGTGGTAGCTCGACCTTGCAAGGTGAGTTGGAAGCTAGTGGTTCTCTGGTTCAGTGTGCATGGCCCCTTTGCGGCTCAGGGGGCTAAGGGGGAAGAAAAGTACCCCTAGCATTGGATGGGAGGTACCGGTGAAGTTTCATCGGTCGACAAGAGGGAACAACATGAAGCGTGCGGGACAATGACTTAGAGAAGATGACTTGGGCTACGATACACATGCTCTTATTCTGCATGGTAGATTATTATTGAATTTACTCGTTCAATTATGTACTTTTAACTGTGTAAAGAAGGTGGTTGACTTAGCATTTTAATTGAGAATTTAATTTTCCCCTTAGACTTAAGCTCGCTTCTTGACTTGATTCCTTGGCATTTGACCCTTGATGTTGTGATAGTCATGTTGGTTTTAAATTGATTTTTATGAAGAGTTTATGCCTGGTCTTCGTCCTCGTCCCTAGTTCTTCATTCCATGTTTGAGAAGTTGGCTAGGAGTCGAATCGATGGTCGTCACTTCGGTGCACAACGACCTATAGATTCTAATGCCCTTCTTTTTTGTGCATGGATGATGAGCGAAGGATGCTTCTTCCTAGCTGCCCACCCCTGTTGAATGTTCTTGGTTGAATGATGTTCATTGCACCTTCTGGCAAATGATTACCATTATGCTTGTTCATATTCGTTCCCTGTAAGTCACTTCTGCACTTTAATTTATTTAAGGAAGAATTTAGTTGCATTGTCCACTTGTATGACAGTTGTAATTTTTATTGGACTGGTTTTTCCCTCTTGTTGACAGCCTTACATTTTGGGATTGCGCTTTCCCCTTGATTAACAGTAAGGGTATGCCTTGAATTATAGCGAGAACTTCCTTGTGCACATGCATCGTTTTATTTACCCTTGAACCACGAGATTTATTTTTCTGGATGCCTTCGTTTCTTTTTTTTTTCTGTGTTGGGAAGGGATGTAGTGGCTGAGTGTAGGTGTGCGTTGATGTGATGGTCACGTTTTTTTTGTTGTGGGTCTAATGGCTGGGAGATACGCGTGGACTACATTGTGATCTTTTCTTGATTAAAACTGCATTTCGTCACCTCTCTACAGGGAAAGTTTTTACCTTGCGTTGACCCCATGACATGTGTTTTCCTCTTCATTATTTTGACTTGATAGAGAAATTACTCTTGTAAAGCAGCGATTACCGTTTTTATTGGCTACATTGGACAGATTTAATGCTTGACAATTATCAATTATCTGAGTTATACTTATACTCTGACTTTACCAACGATTGAATTGATGCTTTTGCTTGACATTGATTTTTAAATTAAGATAGTAATTACAGTTGAAGGAGGGCAAGTTCTCTACAATAGCAATTAATGTGAGTTTAATTCCCAGCAGAGTCTAAAAATGGAACCTCTGCGTCTGCGTTTTGTTGGTATCCCGATAGTATGAAAAATACAAAATATGATTTATATATATCCCTGTCTACGTTTAAGTTTAATACCTAGCAACGTGATGTTAAGTTCGACCATCCTTTTTCCCTTCTTATATCACATGATTTTTATGCCTTGGGGGTGATTGTTATTGAATCGTTTGCCCAACGAATGCCTCTTATTTTCCCAACGATTTTATGTTGGAGGTTACCACAATTTGGAAACCATGGCACTGCGAATTCCCTTTGTATTACCCAACGATTTTGTCATTGTTGACTACGTGAATCCTTTGCAGCGATTTTCCCCTTGTTTTTTGCAACTAATTCCTGTAGTGGATGGTCTACGTGTTTTCCTAGTGAACGACGTGATAGATACTCCCTTGGACAGTCATTTAATTTAGCATTGGTAAATTCCTTGAACAACCTACCTTGTAACTCCTTATATAGACATGCACCTAAAACAATTGGGTAACATACTGGTGATGACAGTCAATTATTTACATGATAGAAAATTCAAATGGCAGTAAATTAATGACATTAAATCTAATTGATACAGTCAATTTATTACATGACAGTAAATTCAAACAACAGTAAATTAATGACACAATCAATTATTTACATGAAAACAAACGTAAACGACAGTAAATTAATGATAGTGAATCTAAATGATAGAGATGGCAGTGATTTTATTAATGACTATAAATTTATGTTTAGGGACATAAATTTTTATTAAAGACAACATAGATTTAGCTTTTAATTTGATGGCGATTGATTCTTGTCAGACCACGTCCTGACATTATTGTTAGTGATTCATGCCTTGATTAGACAGCAGGGGTGTTATTAACGACAAGCTAATTCAGTATATTGTTAAACTTGTTTTTACACCTCAACTTTAATATGTAATGAACAACTGGTTAAACCTTAATACTGTCAATATGGCTAGATATCTTGTTGGAGATTAATATTGTTAATAACATTATAATCATAAGAATTATACAATGACATGGTGAATATTTCATATATTGGTATTGGCTAAAATTGGATTTGTATTTAAGGTTAATTTAGATTTGCATATTATTGGCTAGTTGTAATTTTAGACTTGCTAATTTGATTTGTAATTAATGTTAATTTGAATTATAATTATTGTCTAATTGGTAGTTTTGACTCACCAAATTAGATTGTATTTAATGTTAAGTTAGGTTGAAATTCATTGTTAATTTGTAAATTAGACTGGTTAAATCAGATATCTAATTAACGCTAATTCAAATCATAGTTATTGACTAGTTTAGACTTGATTATGGGTTGGGTTGTTGGTGAAGTCGTGTATGAGCTTGCGCTTTTCTTCAAACAAAGTCATATTGCGTACTTTTGATCTTTTGCTTGGGATGTGGGTGTATTCCTCTCGTCAGTAACTCGGCTCCTAGCGAGTTGAATTCATCTAGAGTCCTTTGTCCATATAGGGTATGTAGTGCCTGGGTTATTTCCGCACCGATCACCAGGGGGAGACATGATTCATGATGAGGGAATCATGCCACGCCCTATTGGATAGAGGTGAATGATAACTTGGCCAGAGTTTGTGCTTCCCGTTGTGGGTGTTTTTTCTCGTTGTAGTTGTTTTCGGCGTTAGGATGTAACGCCTTAATCTGTTTGGTTTTGTGCACCATCGAGGTTTTAGTTAACTACTCATAGAGGTCACTCTATTGGGAAGGGGATGTTGTCCCTTAGGTTTTAGGTGTGGTCATGTTTGTGTTGAGAGGGTAGTTGTTTCTCTCTAATGCTTTACACATGTTTCACCCAGTTTCTCTTGTGTTAGTGTGTGGATTCGTAGTTGTTTGTTTCCTATTATGCGGGCATCTATTCGTGGTCAAGTTGTGTGGTTCAGCTGTTGTCTTCGTCACCTTCTTGCCAAAAAAAAAGGGAAAAAAGAATTAAAAAATTTAGCACTTCTGCTTCGCTTGTAGTCGTAACAAAGGGGTCGTTACATCTTTGGCCATCCCTAGAAAATTACATAACCTTCCCCGACACCCAGAGAAGTTATTTCCTAAATTTGACCTTGAAACCTCAGGATTTCCTGAAGACCATATCAAGAAATTCATACTAGCTATTAGACTTATGAATGTCCAACATGAAGACGTAGTTTGCAAACTATTTCCCTACACTTTCAAGAATTCATCCTCCACGTGGAATTTTAACTTACTCGTAGGATCCATAACTAGTTGGACGAAGTTTCAAAAGGGATTTCTACATAAATTTGCAAAAGAAACTACTACAGTAGCGTTGATGGCTGAGTTGTTCGCTGCCACCATGAGTTCAAAGGAAAGGGTCAAAGACTTTAATCAAATATTTACCACCATCTTAAACAAATTCCATCCTGAGGCTAAACCTACTCAGGAGTTGAAAATCTAAGTATACGCTAATGCTCTCCCAGCTTCTATTTCCATGTTTGTAAAAAAGGCTACCAAACCAACCTTAGCTGAGAATTTTGAAGAAGCCAAAATGATAGAGTTCCAAATGAAGGGATGTAAAGAAAGCCAGGTCTCATTAGTTAAGAAAGAAGTTCAACCTCCTCCTAGGAGAGGACTATTGCTTACTAGACCCCTAGGGAAACAAACAGTACAAGATCTTGAAAAGGGAAGTGGGGACATAGAGGACATAAAATGCATGGTCAAAAAACTATCAAACGAAATCATAGACATGAAGAGAAGTGCAGGGAAGGGAAACCAAGGCCAGAGGCCCTATAAGCCTTTCTTTAGAAGGAACCCGCCTTTCAAATCAATTGAACCCCCTCCATCCAACTTAAACATCGATCTAGGAAATGTAGCATCTAACTCTTTCTGTACCTACCATCAAGAGAATCACTCTGAAATAGACTGCACTCAATGGGTGCATGCCATAATTTGATGGCCAACCAGTTTCTAGATCATGAAGTATCCCTGACCGAATGTTGGCAAATATTTAACAGATAGCGAATGGAAAAGATTTAATAGACAGTGAATGCTTGTCATTGATGGCAGGTACAACAGTGAAGATGGCATGAGTACATGAAGTTTGTAATCGACAGGCAAACAAAAGATAAGTTCAGAGAGGTCAAATGATTGAAGGTGAATAATCGAAGGTAGCGAATGATCTAAGGCAACACAACATTGATCGAGTAATCGAAGAATATCTGATCATTGAAGAGGAGGAAATATCTTAGCCATCAGCTCCAAGTGCAGGATCCGACCGTCGTTGGATCAAGAAGAACCCGCACGTCCTTTAAGGTACAGGGAGAAGCAGGCGTAATCGCGATATGAAAAATCGCGACTTAATCAGAGCCGTCAAATCAAAGTTTGATCTGGACTGTTGTTTCCAGCCCATGTCGGAGTTTCGGGGATCGAGAGTTGGAGATGTCAAAGTTTCTTAACATAAGGAATTCCGATATCGCGATATGCGAAATCGTGATTTAATCTGAGCCGTCAGATTAAGGTTGAATCTGGACCATTGATTCTATTCCATGTCGGAGTTTTGGGGATCGAGAGTTGGAGATGTCAAAGTTTCTTGACATAAGGAATCCTGATATCACGATATGTGAAATCGCAATTTAATCGCAGCCATTGAATCAAGATCAGATATGGACCGTTGATCCGACCCCATGACGAAGTTTTGTGAATCGGGACTTTGAAGTGACAAAAACACTAGACATCAAGGATGTCGAAATCATGATTTAATCACAGTCATTGAATAGAGATCATATTTGGACCGTTGATCTAACTCCATATCGGAGTTTCGCGAATCGTGACATGGAGAGGTAAAGAACCCAATGCAAGAAGAATGCCGAAATCACGAAATCATGATTCAATCGTAGCCATTGAATCAATCGCATCTGGACCATCGAATCACAGGACATGTGGCAAGTGATCGAAATTTCGCTGACTTGGGGTCAACGAAGCATAGTGTAGAAAATCACGAAATGAGAAATCACGAAAGCCCCTTTTTGCATAGGCGCTTGGTTATGACCATAGTCATATTAGGGAAGGAGCTAGTGCAGAGAAGTTCTGCATCGCGACTTCATAAATCGCGAAATGAAGTGTCGAGACACTCAACACAGGATTTCCGAAATGTCGAAACCCGATTTAGAGGCAATGTCAATAAGGTTCATCCAACGACTCAGATAAATGGGAATATGATTGAAGGGTTACTTTTCTCACTCTCACAGTTAACTTTTCAGTTACAAATCTGTTAGTGAAACAGACTCATGATTGTTAAAACAGTTGGCGTTTCAGTTGCTCAGAGGGTGGTCTTTCATTTTCAGAAGAGAATGTGAAGTTGAATTGTTGTGGAGAGGTGTAGAAAAGAAAAGGAGACAAATTGTGTAAGGTTGATTGTTCTGCATGAAAATAAATGAATCTGTAAGAAAGGGAATATGAGAGCATGCACAGTGTGAGATTGAGAAGATGCGCAGTGTGAGATTGAGAAGATGCGCAGTGTGAGATAAATCTCAGAAAAGTGTAACAGATGATGAAGAAAACATGAAGCAGAGCAGAATGACAGAACGAGTTGATGCAGAGCAGACCTGCTGAATAGACAAAGGAAGAGAAGAATAGAAGAACAGTTTGTAGAAGACCGGATTTACAGAACAAAGAAAGATTGGTAAGAATTGATTCATCTGCATAGTTGAATTCTTATTTATTTATTCTATTCTAGGGAGGTTGGGAGGTGCTCGGGAGGACTGTTGTCCTTAGAGGTTCAAGTGGGAACTTGAACATAGGAAGTTGTAGCTTCCATCTGGTTGCAGCCAGAGAAACCAGGGTGGCAGGGTGGTGCAATGGAGAACAAGTGTTCTCTGTTATAAAGGTTGGAGCCTGTGTAATTGGAAGTTGGTGCTGGAACATATAAGGAGTTAGTGCTTCCTTCTAGTGGGTGCTAGAGAAACCAGAGAGTTAGTTCTCTCAAACAAGTTGTAGCTTGTAAAACAGAGGTAGCAACCTCACATTGAGTTGGTGCTCAATTAAAGATGATGTACATAACTTAAAAGACTGCCTATCATTTCGAAGAAGAAGAGGTTTTCTCCCTTTATGGGTTTCCTCATGAAAATATGTCTCTATGTATACCTTATGTGTGACTAATGATTTTTACTTTTACTGTTCATATGATGTATTATGTTGATGATCACTTGAAGAAAGATTAAGAATATTTTAATAGAGTTAATATTGTTTAAGCTCAAAGACAACTGATTCACCCCCCCCTCTTAGTTGTATTAGTAATTTCAACAATTGGTATTAGAGTGGGTTCATTTTATTCAAAGGTGGATCTGTAAGATTAAACATGCCAAGTCATAAAGGGACTTAAGCCTCTAAGCCCCCTCTGTTTGATGGAACAAATTTTGCCTTCTGGAAGGTTAGAATGAGAACATATTTAATGGCCTTGGGTGCTGATGTTTGGGATGTAGTAGAGACTGGATATACAAAGCCTGTTGTGCTCGCCTCAAAGGATGATAAGTTTGAGTTTAGTTTTAATGCTAAGGGGATGAATGTTATCTTGAACGGACTTGCTGAAGCTGAGTTTGTAAAGGTGATGCATCTTGATACTGCCAAAGCAATGTGGGATAAACTTATTAACAATTATGAAGGAAATGAGAAAGTAAAAGATGCCAAACTTCAAACATACAGATTGAAATTTGAACAACTAAAGATGAATGAAGATGAAACAATTAGCAAGTATTTTTTAAGAGTTGAAGAACTTATAAATGCCATGAAGGGTCTAGGTGAGAACTTTGATGACTCACTCTTAGTTAAGAAGATTTTAAGATCTCTGCCTGATAAATTTAATCCAAAAGTCTCTGCAATAGAAGAATTAAATGATCTTAAAACTCTGTCCATTGATCAACTTCTAGGAACTCTAACTGCATATGAAATGAGAATTAACAAAGATAAATCTAGTATTAGAGAAGCTTATTTTAAAGCAGACAAGAATACTGATTCGGAATTAGATGATATTGAGGCAAAATTTGTGAGAAGGTTAAAGAAAGGGTCAGGAAAATATCAAGGGAAGTTTCCCTTCAAATTCTTTAACTGTGGTAAGATAGGCCATTTTGCATCTAAGTGTCCCCATCAGAAAAAGGACCAGAAATTTGATGAGGAAAAGAAGTACAAATACAAGAAATATAATAAGAAGAAAAGTTTGGTTGCAAATAATGACAATTCCTCAGAAGACACTGATAGTGACTCATCCTGTGAAGATAAGGCAAATGACTTCATGCTTATGGCCAAAGAGG